>VZSF01003633.1:522372-752495 GCA_013398295.1 Chionis minor | reverse complement strand
ATTTTGAATGAAAATATTTATCTGTATAAAAACAGTTATATTAACAGTTATTCCAAAGGAAACTTGAAAATGGGTGTTTATTACAAATACTAGTAATTAGTTTTAAATTTAGCAGAAAAACATTTTACAAGGCAATAAACATCAGATTCATTTAATTTACACGTGCCAACAGTATAATGTAATGAAATCAAATTTGAGAACCTGCTAGATATCTCTCTGAATCCTCTCTAGTGACATATCACGTTTAGAGACCAGCAGAAGGTAAGGAGAAGTGCAGATATATTTTGATTTGCTTGTGAAATGGTGTGCACAAGCAAACCGAAGCACACTGAACGAAACTTAAGCAGCAATATCAAAATAAAAGAAATGCTAAAAGCCGGTGAGCGATCCCTACCTCAGGTAGCCAGGGCCCATGTCCTATTCTGGTATAAAAAATGCTTTATGCTTGGGTCTCACCGGCCTTGCCTCGTTTACCACAGCCCTGTGGGTCCTCCTGCTGTGGTGCCTGGGAGCCTAGCATCAGTGCCATGCCGTGGTTGAGATGCCGTGTTCCTGCAGTGCTTCTCGAGTGTGTGTCTTTAAGAGAACTCCCATCTGAAAGTATATTGGTAGAAGTTCAACTTGAACGATGTTGGCTTAATTTTCAGAAGACGCGTGGCTGATGGGATGCTTTTAGTTTTTATTTGATGCACATACCAAATTCTGTATTGGGAAATATTCCAGAACTTTTGCATAAATTCTGCATATTCAAATCTCAAAAACTACTTAGTAGGATGTGTAGGAAGGAAGGCGCAGTCCTAGCTAAAGTAGCTAAACTCAAAATTTTCATTGGAGTGAATATTCACAAACACAGTTTTGCAGCTCAGTTCTGTTGCAGTGTTTAGTGTTAGTAAGGCAATATGAAGACCTCCAAAATGTATTGGGGAAAGAAAAAGTAATAATGCATGGAAATAGGTTTTAGATGAGCAGAGAGGAAATACCAGATTAGAAAAGCCTAAATCCTTTCTGTGACTAATAAGGTGTTTGAGTGGTTTTGAAAACATTGAGGAGATACAGAATCAAGGATTATGCAAATGATGTTTGTTAATTATTTTGTTTCTGCCAAGATAAAGTGGAAAATGAAACTGGCTAACTAAGAGAAGGGATAACTTCTGCTGATACTACGGGATTATTCAGTGTAAAGGAAGTAATAAATTATAGAAAAACTAACTATTTATCTCAGGTTTGTTAAAGTACTAGATCTCGGCTATAGTATGTAATATTGTATCATGTTCCTGAAGAATGTTCTTATCAAAATATCTAGTATTTAAAAAGGGTGTGGTGGTCTTGCTGAAAACTTTCTCCCAATTTTAAAAAAACACCCTGAAAGTGCATCTAAGCTTTTTGTTGAAAATTGAGCTTTTGTATTTGAAACAGGGGAACCTCAAGCCAAGTTTCTGATACTCATGTTAGTTGCTGTGGCTGCCTGACTTACACTGCATTTTTCATGTTACATTCTACAAAATCTCTAATAAGCTGTCTTGATACAAGGATTCTGAGGTCTGAGAGGGCTTACTTCATAGAGTTGCTTGGGAGCAGAGGGCAATAAAGTGATTATACTGTTTTATGCTTCCTAGGACTTCCAAAATGGAAGCTTGGGAATTTTTTTATGGGAAATATTGCTCAGACAATTCATTATTATAGGTATTGGCCAGGTTTGAAACAAAAATTTTCATTTGGTTGGCATTAATACTTTGGAATTAAAAAAAAAAAAAAATCATATTTTCAGTGGAAGGCAGACCAGTTTAAGAAAAATGTTTTTCTTACTAAGCAACAGTTTTGGTGGAAATGAGATACTTTAATGAAAACTAAAAACATTCTTTCCAAAGTAAAATAGAGGTGACTTTCTCCATCACTGAGTCCAGTCACCTGCTGTTAAAATTTTCACATTATTGTTTAACTTACTGCCAAACGGTTGTATTTCTTTTTTTTTTCTCCTTTTACTGGGAAGTTGTTTTTCTAAGAATTAAGAATCTTCTGTGTCTAGCCTAAATTTACTCTGTGGATATTTTATACCCATTTATTTTCTGCAAACTGTGGCTTGTCTTAACTTTTCCCTTCCTTAGTTACCTACTGCAGCAGTATTTATACATAGCAGATATCCTATCTCAGCCATCAGTTTGCTAATCTAAACCAGTCACACTCTTTAAGCCTGTCTTGGACAGTACACTCTCCATTTCTCTATTGATTCTACTGGCTTTTCTGCCCCTGTTGCAGTTTCAATTAGTCTTTCTTATGTGTCTGTCCTTCTGCGTGCTATTCCAGTTGTGATCTCATCAGTGCCTAGCACAACAGTGGTAACGTTTTTCTGATACTTTACAGAAAGCATTCCTTTACTGTCATTTAAGGAAAGGGATATAAAGAAACCTGCTATTGTAGACTTTGGATTAAAAGTTGCCTTGTACAAAATACTGTGCTGAAACAAATGCATCATTTAGTAAGAGTAGCAATTACCATTTTTATCTTGAAAAGAAGGAAGAATGCACAGAAGTAAAGAAGTAAAGTTTTCAGCTAGAAGTTAGTTGCTTTGCATAGAAGAGATTGAAGCTGAAAGTTCAAAAAGGAGCTACCATGTTACATGATATAAAAAGTAAAAAAGATGGTGCAAAGCCTATTTCTTTGTTTGTTTACCATTGAAAATACTGGAATTTAGATATGGTAATTTAAAATGGGATTTATAGAATACAAAATTAACTCTTTCAGAAAAATGGTCAGTGTCCCGTTATGTACTCCTCAGGATTCAAAACTATATTCAGTAAAACTATAAGTGTGAGAATAGATATATTAAATGTGAGAGTAACACTGCAGACACTGTAATGACATAGTTTAAATCACTAGTAAACCCTAGACAAAACATCTAGAATGCTTTGTAATTTTTGACCACATTTCAGAAATTATACCTCAAAAAGATTTAGATTAAATCTTGAGGCTTGAGCCTAATCTTTTAAGGTTGGGGGAGAGAGAAAGAAGAAATAGTAACAAAATAGGAAATAAAAGCTCCACTCAAGGAGAGATAAAGTTATGTTACTTCAGAAGCAGGGGAAGACCATACACATACTGAATGGCACAGCAAACTGTTTTGGGAGTATTATCACTCTTTCATAATGTAGTATTTTCAGTTATGATCTGAGTAATGATGTGGAGATGACACTCAGCTGGGAAGGATGGAAAAAATTCCAGAGTTCCAGAATGGATGGAAAAAATTAGTTGCAGAAGGGGCAAGTTGACTAATGGAGCGTAATTCAGTTCCCAGAAGGACAAGTGTGATGCACTGTATGGAGGGCATGATTTCATTTTATGGTTGAGCTGAATTATCTTTTTGTCACTATCAAAATGTGGAGGTCTTTCCCTGCCTCGTGTCGAGTAAATCTTCTTCCCTTTCTTGCCCCCAAACAAAACTAAACTTGGGGACAAGAGACTGATAACAGATAATTAATATTTGTCCATGTTTTTGGTAGTACTCTCTCTTTCCCCAAAGCCACTGAGCCTGTGTATCCTTCTTTTAATTTTTTCCTTTAAAGTCTGTTTTCATTTTAGGGTCTTATGGGCTATGAATTAAGACTGTTAAGTCTGTACAGCTGATGCAGATCACCTATTTTTTCTATTTCTTGTTGTTCATTTAGTTCCTTCAGTTTTCCTGTACAATACTCAGTGTAGTTAGTGTCTAACGACCTTTTATAACACTAATCTACTCATCAGGGTTTTCAGAATAATTATTCTCAGGAGTCACAGAACATGAAGCATGCATAGCATAACGCCTTTTTTTTTTTGTTTCTCTCTGTCTTTGATGGCAGTATGTGAAATCATAGTCCCACACCACTATGTAGCATTTGGTTTCATTTCTCAAAGTGTATCCGGCAATATTCTTCACTAGGTTTCCATTTATCTGTGTGATTATCCTTCATCAAAGGTCTTTAAAAAAAGCTGAAATATTTAAATAAACTTTACTGACACTTTTGATAAACAAGCTAAGTTCATTAAGGTTCTTGGAAGAAAGGAGGGAGTTACTGGTACGCTGTACACTTGCATATACGCTGGGTTTCCGTATGCATATACATGACCTGTAAATGAGAATGAGAATGAGAACTGTTTATTCTTGATTATCCTTACCAAGCAACTTATTAAATGGATACAGTCTCTGATGAGGATTCTCCTTTATCTCATGTAGAAGTGATCTATTGTATCAGAAGTGTATAAATTCAAGTTAGGTCAGAACTACATTGGAGTGGAAAATAGTTTTTTCAAAGCATACTGTGGTGAAAAAACCCCTACCTACCTCCAACAAAAACTAAAATAATTCTCCTGTTCAGAACAGGGTGAAACTAGGACCTTCTTTTTATTTTCTTTTATCTTTTTCTTCCTTTCTTTCTTTCTTCCCCAGCAACAGACTGGTATTATCCCAGAAGAGCTAGTAATTTTGTGGTTTTAATCAGACATGACAGGGAGTAGCATCCAAGTCTCACAGTCAGATAAGCTAATTCCACCAAGTTAGTCCTCCCTTGTTAGGTGAGAAGGAACCCTTTCCAAATGAAATTTGCTTCAAACCCTAATAGGTATGAAATGGTTTTGTTTCAAGGAACATTTACTGAAGAGAAAAATTGTAAAAAAATCTGTCATCTCTATTAGTAGCTGCAGACAGTGTGTATATGTTTGTGTGATGTGTTTATGTGTTTATGCTAGTTTCTGTTGACTAACTTCTGCATTGGAATCACAGGAATGCTGGACAAGTTGAATTATTCTTTATATATGTCCCATTAAATAAATGTTGTAAAGCCTACTTAAAGATATTTCTTGCTGTTCCTTGAGTGGCCTGTAGAATAAGGCCTGCTGCTGTAAAAATCTTTAGCTACATGTACACACTGTGGATTTAGGATAACATCTGGGGTTTTAGCTTCTGATTTTGGTACCTCAGAGCTAAAAAGGTTATTGTCTGCTCCGTTACATACCTGATATTTTTTAGGTTGCAACGTAAAGAGGAAGAACATGCTGTGTAAAGTGGTACCTTAAACAGAATGTGCGGAGATGCTAGCTTTGAAACTTTTGATGAAAATATTGTGATGCTCAGATACTGTCATATTTTTCTTGCTACTGGTGTAATACTGCTGATATGATGTGGTTCATTTTTTCTATTTAAAAAATAAAATTTTTTTAAAGTTAAAAATTCTTTCCATTAAGGACAAATTGGACAACTAACCTCATACTAACAATATAATCAAAGAAAATCCAAGTTACATTGTGTGGTATTTGAAACTCTTTTATACAGGTTATGAGGTTTTTGCACAGCTGTTATAAATCATTGAGTTTATTTTCCTTATAAATCGTAATATTTTTTTCAAATATTATTCAGCAGAGGTAAGAAATTACTGTTTAATTTACTCTGAGCTTATTCTGTGAGGAATAAAATGTGGACAAACCTATGAAGAAAGGACTAAATCTCAAGTCCTTTAAAATCTTTTTTATACACATACTCTTTATACTCACTAGGAACTTTTCCAAATACAGATGAATTAGCAATCTATGATTCACTGCAAGTTTTCTCATTTACATAAAAAGTTACCTCCTCATAGTTTGCAGAGCTGTTGAGTTTCCAGGAACTTTAAGTTAGTGGCAGCTAAATAATTTGCTTTACATTTGCAAAGATATCTTTCAGGACTGCATTGGTGAAATACTGTCATACGTAATATTGCACAACAGTTTTACTGAGTAGTGTGAAATGTTCTCATTTATATCTCCATCTTGGTAACTGAAATGACAAATTTCAGTCTTATAATTAGCCAGTATATGTCTATTATGTAAGAAGGTCCAAATGAAGACGAACCAAAAGCCTGTGTAGCCCAGTGTGCCATCTCAGTCAATGGCTAATTATGAACACTGCCAGAAGGGTAAGGTAAGTACATGAGCTGTTGGTATGGCTCCCCAGAATATTGTCCCATCATCCAGTAAATTGTAATTCCGGCATTTCCTGGCCAAGAAGTAATTTTTGGTGTATTTCCCTTGTGTGAACTTTTCTTCTACAAGTATTTTCTGTCACTTTTTGATCCTCTGTAAGCCTTCAAAAATTTCTGATGTGCTTATTAAACATTAGCCACTTACGGTAATTACTTTGTTCTGAACCTACCACCAGCTAGTCTGATTTCATGTTCTCTTGTGCTTGTACTGGTAGATTGGAAAATAATTTCCTATTTTTCATGTTTCTTGTGATTTTGTGGCCCTCTGTAATTTTTCAACTCAGTTGTTCCTCTTCTAGTTTGAATGATTATAGTTTATTTACTTGTTTCTTGTGCAGAGGTCATTCTACCTCTTGACCATACAAATTTTCCAGCACATTTCTCACTCTTCATGTGTTTGGGGGAAGGAAGAGGATTACTGTGAATGTTTACGCCTTTGGCAAACTGTTGCTTATTGCCCTTTTTTTTGGCCCATATCTTTTTAGATATAATCATCCAGAGGGTATATTTCTTCCTATTTTCATCACATGGACACAACTTCATCTTTTTGTAGGATTACTTCACAGGTGTACATTCAGGTTTTTCAACACTAAAGGGTACTGAATGCAATGTTAAAATTTTACCAAGAGTCTCAAATTTTGAAGTCTGGAACAATATGTAGATGTTAAGGCAAGAAAAATCTTCTTGTCTAACTGCTTCGTGGGCCAAGATGCAGAATTCCACCCTGAAGAATTTGAGCTCCAAAGAAATATAGATGAATTTCAGTCACTTTCATGGGGATTAATATTACTGTTAATTTCTCTGCAGTTTTGAATAGATATATGTGCAGTCTAGACTGATAACGCTTTTTTGTTATATCTGAATTTGGCTTGACAGTGCTAAACAGAATATGAAGTGCTGCAGAGACACAGTCAGACGTGGGTAGGTCACTCATTGTTCAAGAATTCTGTCAGCTAAATACAGAGAAAGGCCTCAAAAAAGAATTTTTGCATTCCTTGGTTGGCTTAATTGATAAACTGTCTCACAGGAAGCTTAGAGCCATCACAGAGGGAGAGAAGACAAATGGTCAAAGTGTAAAAGAAGAGTCCAAGAAGACCCTCCCGCCGAGTTGCAAGGTTTGGACCGTCCACCCTTGTTTTCTAAACTCCTCAGGGAGGAGTCCAGGTGTGGCTGGATCCAGTCTTAGCCTCCAACTGTAGAGAAGACTTTGGACCCTAGGTTCTGTCACAGAGTGGGTTTAATGCAGCTCGAGCTGGGTGCCTCTGAAGAGGGACCCCCTCCCTTATTTTCCTGTGCTCTTTAATGACGTAAGCTGTTCATGCACCTGTTCACGCGACAAGCGCGTGTCTTTTGTCCAGTCGAATTGTTCAACAGTTACGTGTCCTCTTCAATGACTGGAGTTTTGGTGCAGGCGCTTTAACTTTCTTACACAGTTTCATAATCTTTTTGTACCATCAGCACCTGTAATCCATCTTTCTTCTGCTGACTCCAGGTAGAATGGTTCCTTTCTTCATTCCCAAGAATTATAGTTCAGGCATACAGTCTTCATTAATATTGTTTATACAGTTTCATCACGTTAGTTAAGTTACAACGTATCAGAGTCATACAAAACTACTAGCCATTCTTCTTGGACTAAGGAGTTCAGCCTAAATTCACTATGTTGTCAGGCCACAGCCTGTGGCCCAAGGAAGACTTCACCAGTCTAGCTACTTATGCTAAGCAAAACCTCAGGTTTCAACACAATAGTTAATAAGAAAATAGTCTTTTGTGGTGGCCAAGATGAATTTGCAAAGGAAAGGTTCCCTAAATATACAATATACTGTATAGTATATTTGGCTACCCTAAATATACAATATGCTGCGTAGTGGAGTTTCTATACAGTAGTTCTTACAGCAGAGCTGGCAGTTTACAATACATTGCAAATGCGTGCTTAATAAACTAGCGATTCACCAGCTAATGCTCATTTGACAGGTATGATTCTTGGCATAATTAATTCATTGAAATAACTCTGAAAGATGCTGCCTTTTTGTGGTGGTTCTGCTTTGTGTCATTTTCATCATGAAAAATATCATGAGCTGTTTATTATATTTCTCATTATTTCCTTTTTATGCTTTTTAAAGTGCCTGAGAGTAAAAGAGGAGAGGAAATTACCCTTAATTTACCAGGTTTTTCTGGTTGCCAAATATACAAGCTTGTTGCTATGGAGATCAGGGCACAACTCAGATGCCTGACTCACTGCTGGTAAAGGGAGCACCTTAATGGATTATCGAGTGAATGTTTGACTATATTAAATAGCTAAATAAACTACAGGGATTAGAACGCATTTATTTTAGGATGCAAGGGAAGTTACTGATATACCCCAACATCTACTCTCAGATTCCATTAAGTACTTGTGAAAGATGTACAGTTTTTCATTCTCTGCTCCTGTTTCACGTCATGTTTTCTTAGCACCAGAAAAGAACACATACCAATTATAGCCCTTGGCAAAGTGCACTGTAAAACTGAAAAGCTAATATAAACATGAACTCAAAGCTGCATGTACTGCAGCACTTAAAGAGTGGGAATTTATCTTGGAGTGCAATGCAGAAGTGATTTGAAGTGGTGTAAAAGCATCACTTCTTTTTATGTTTAAAGTGGAAGAATAGATTCTTGCTAATGATTGAGCATCTCAAAGACAGGATGGGGCTTTCTTCCTTGCATCTTATAAATCCTATAGCTGATTCAGGGCTCCTAGTACTGATTTTTGCAGTGACGGAACTGAGGGACTGACAGCAAGGCTCTTTTATGGTTTTTTTTTTAACTGGAAGTGTCCCCTAATGTTTCTGCAATTATGAGCTAATCTCACTTTCTCACTCCTTACATTGTGGAGATTCTTACTGAGCAGCTCATATACAGACCTGAGAAGGGAAGAAAATCCAGCTTTGCCAATTCTTCCTTCCAGTTAATTGCAGAGGCCAATTACTTGCACCATGAGAAAATATCATAGTGAGAGAGCGGCTCTAGGGATATAACCTTGCCAACTGTGCGCGGGAGAGCTGGGACATTTACATGGCTTCTCTCCCACATGCATCTCCTTATATAAAGAGCTGTAATACTTTGCCTTATAGATACTTTACATCACAGAGGCTTAACATATTTTATCTGTGTAATCCTTATTCTTCCGTCTTTTATCTGGGCCTTCTGAGCGTATTTTTAATCCAATTTCCCTGGGAAGCGTAATGTAGGGAAGGAAGTGATCTCACTTTGTGTTAACTATGAGTAGTGCAGGCGGAGAGAATTTGGATGGCTGAGATGTTCGTATTTACAAGGACTGTAGCTGTGACTGGCTTTTGCATACAATTGGAAGAGGAGGGGACATTCACTGTCCTTTCCAACGAGACTACGTGTGCACTGATTTTGAAAGAGAAATATCAGAGCTGTTGTTTTGGGGGATTATATTTTCATCTTCTATCGCCAGTAAAAATTTTCCATCTAATCACAGTATGAGGTTATATTCCTCATCCTGCTAATTGGCATCATATTCAGAAGTTCTGTCAAGTTTGTCCTTATCTTCCCTCCTCAGTTTGTCTCTAATGGGGATGAGTAAGCTGAGTTATGTGCTATAGTGCTTGGCTGTATTACAGTTCAGTGGTTTTAGCACATCTATTTTCTTTGAATGTAAAAGGTTAATTTCATTTCAGTGTAGATTGAATCTGGATACTGACCTTTACAAGTGGAAAAACAGAGAGAATCATAGCTTAATTAACCTCCCAACCAGGATACGTATTTGGAACATATTCAAGAAACCATATGCTTTAAGTTCCACTGGGAGCCATGTAGAAATGGTGGATCATTGGTATCTAGAAACATTAGATTTGTCCAGAGTTAGATGAAAGGAAAAGTTTATTACTGAACTGATGAAGCATACAGCTGAGCTAGAAAGAACTAAGGTAAACTGAAATTGGAATATGGACAAGTTGCCATCATACTTTGTCTTTATTGTGAAGTGGGAAGAGAAAAGAAGATGCTGAATTTGTCAGCTTCTCTGTTGACATTTTCCTTAATCTGTCCTGTTTTCCAGCCCTCTATGGTAGCGTTCCATGGCCCTTACAAGAAAAACACAAGTTCTGTGGAATTAGATTGCGTGTGTGCAAGTTCCAAAAGAAACTAAACTCTGGAAGCAAGTAAAGGAAAAAAAAATTAATCCCTTTGCATTGGTCATTCAGCATTTGTTTAATGCTTAATAAAAAAAAATGAGGACTGAAAATTCAATCCTTATTCCTTTCTCCAAGGCTCTTCTCTGTCATGATTTTGTCTCTAGTATCACAGATTGCGAAAGCCCTCTTTTGATTGTTTATAGCAATAAATGGCAAGAATACTGTTGTTATACAAGGGCAATACTTTCAGTTGGAGGTAAAGAAGTTTTTTAGATCTAAAAGAGTCACCTGAATACCATCTGCATTTTTATAGCTGTATAAACCAATGTTTGCCAGATTTGGGAGGCCTTGTTCCCAAAAATCTGAAAGATAATGTGTTGCTGAGGGTGTTCTATGAGCATCGTATTGCAGTGTGGACCACTACCTGAGATGAATAAGCCAAATCTTCAGTGAAGCTGGTTCAAGTTGACACTGCGTAAGTTACCAGTTAAATGCCTACTTCAGATACAGGTGGCAGAATATTGTTTATTTTCATATAATAGTGAATCTGTACTTGAAGTCCTTTCCAGCATGGACCACTGGAAATCTGGAATTGCACTGAAGACTAAATACCTAGAGCATTTATCACACTGAAGACCTTCTGTAGTGAAATGAAAGAAGGTGTGGTATCTGTTTAGAAAATGACAATAGTGCTTCATGTGTAATGCTATTTCACATTACGTGTTGTGACTAAGAAAAGCAGAATTCCTTGGTGAGAAAGCATAGAAAAGAATGGAATGAAGTCACACATACTTCATTGTTGCTTGCAGTAATGGGAAAATCTGCAAAGCATAAGGTATTAACTGATATCTAAGACAGTAATTAAAATGTTTCATTAATAAGAGACTACATAATTTCACTGGTGTTTTTAACAGCTAGAGCCTTTGAAGACAGACACACATAAATGCATAGAATATTGGGTGCAAATACTCGAGTCAATTACAGTGTTAGGATGTTACTCCCAACACATTAGTCTAAATTCTATTCAGTAATTAACAGATATGAATAAAATAAATAAAGTCTATTCTATATTCCGGTAAGTAGTTATTTATAGCCACTCTGGGAAAGTTTGAATTATTGTGTGTCCTAATTATGCCAAGGACTTTTTTTATTAGGCATGAAGGTCTGACTGGGAGGAATTAACAAGTGCCTACGATGTCTTTACATCATAGCTAATCAGCTATCTTGGCAGAGATACTGTATTTTTGATTTTATTTTTCTGTTCATTCATTTTTTAGTCACATCTGGAATCAGAAATTGTACTCTCAACAGTAAAATATTCCCTTGCCTAACCCAAGGTAGCTGTTTCTCTTCCCCAGGACAGTCTCCCCTTTGTCTTTTTTCCCCAAACTTCCTCCTTCTTTCCCCCTCAGTGTTCCTCTTTCCATCTGAGAGATTTCTGTTGTTACACAAAGTCTGCTAAGAAGCAGTAATCGGTAAATGGTGTACTGTACATGTCCCTCTCTCAATGCACCCTTGAGAATGAATATGTAGGTCATGTCTGTCTGGGAATAAAAGACCTGTAGAAGGCTTCTGTCATGAATATGTATGACTTGCTGGGCAAGCCTGCTAAGAAATGTGTATACTGTGTTCCACACTTCTTTTTACTTGCATTATTTTAAGTGGAAAATAGGATCGATATTTAGCCTTTTAATTAAACATTAGTGTAGCTTTAAAGAAAAAAAACGCCAAAACCAACAAAAAACCTCTTCTATAATTGCTTCCCTTGATCGCCTGACTGAATAAATGAATATATAGCAATAGATACATGTATGAGTTCTAAGAATAAGTCAAATTTAATTGTAATTTCTACAGTATCCTTCCTCTAATGAATGTACTGAATATTTCAGAAGGCAAAGAAAAAAAATAATAATTGTGGCCTGGATCCTGAACCTTGCTGTTCTAAAATATCCGAGATGTAACTGCAACAAGGATCTAGTCTTTGCCATGGAAGCTCTTCAGATAATTGCAGTAAATGACACATTTCTGGGTTTGTGCAGTAATAAGCTACTATTCATTTCTGCTGCTAACTTCTTTATGAGCAGACTCAATAATTTTAGAGATGCAAATCAGACAAAGCTTGCCTGTAAGCAAATGTGATCATTTCTGTAATAAAGAGCTGTGATAGAATATATGGAAAATTCCCGTCAGTTGTGAAGGATGATGATCACTGCATCAAAGAACATAGAAACAAGATTTGAATGAACTTCATTGTTAGTTCTGAAGCGGAGATAAGTGGCTGTGGATACGTATTTCAGGTTGAAGCTGTCTTTCCTCCAAATTTTGTACACTTATTAGTGTGAATAAATATATCACTCCACAAACATTCAGATAGAGCTTGGTTGAGAAGAATATACGAATTTTTTCATTCAGGCAATAAAGTTTATTTTTTGGTTTGCTTTTTGAAGAGAGAGGAGTTGCAATGTTCAAATTTATGTTGAAAATCAAAACCTACATAATGACTAAACTAATGGGTAGATTAATTAAACGATAAGCCCAAAACTGTTTAATTATTTATTAACCTCAGTTAATCTAGCATTAAGATGGATTTGGGGATTTCCAGAAGAGGTAGAAAAGATGCTGATGAATGCATCTGTGAAATCTGTGCGCGTCTTGGATTCAACTGGCATAAAATTCCTTCATGTTTTTACATTTGTTATTTTGAGCTCTTGATTTTAGGATTTTGGACGTGCTAAGCCCATAGTGCTAAGAGTTGTGGGCCTCTGAATCTGGGCCTGCTGGTACAGAATTAAATTATTCAGCTGGTAACATTTCTGATCTTTCAGCTGCATCCAGCAGTAGCAATCACCAGGGTTCAATGTAAATTCTCTTAATCCCATTCTTATCTAATATAAGTATTTTCTGTAAGCTCTACTATTCTGCTTACAAGCATATTTCTGTTATGCACATGGAGATCATTGAGATAACGGGTTTGCTGCATATCTGAAACCAGGCATATACTCAAACAGTATTGTTCTTTGTCCAGTTCTTTTTCCATTATTTTTTCTTAGCATTATTACTTGACACTTAGGACTTATGGTCAAGACCTTAATTATTTATAGTTTTGCTTTTATTCTTGTTGCAGTTGGAGATCAGCTGATTTAGGCTGAATAATGAATCAAATTTGCCAATGAAAGGTGCACCTGTATTTAAAGGGTTTGAATTCTTGGATATCCTTTAGGGGAATGGGAAAAATGCTGTTTCCTTTGATTTTACCTTTTACTTCAGGGAATTTGAATTCATGGTTTAAAGGGACACAGAAGACGTAAAACTTGTAATTGGATAAAAGGTTTGAAAATGGTGATATTTGAATGTACAGCACATAATCAAGTACTGTTTCATAGCTTTGTTGTAATTGAGGCACTTTGACTTTGTGTATTTAATTACTCTTTTGTCATTTGATAAATATTTGGCTGTTAGACAAGTAGTTGGCCACCCACAGTCTTTCATCTCTGGTACTAACTGACTGCAATTCAGCAGGTCACAATAGCTGGCAGACAATAAAGTAGCCTCTGAATTCCAGCTTCTGAAACAATTTAGCTTGTCTTTTTCAATTAAAAAAATTGCATATAGTCATAGTTAACACAGAGAATACTGCGTATCATACTAAGATAAGAGTTAAAAATTGGATTATATAGTCCAGAGAAAATTATCTGTCTACTTTCTTTCTATTAATTCTTACAAGTATTTGATGAAATTTGTATATTGTCCACCAAGAATGTTCATACAAGATAGCATCATTGTGGAGACCAGATGTTTGGGGAAACGTCCTGAAGAATGAGGAAAGGATGTCACTCATGAGAGAAAGATCAGGAGCGTTCAGACTGATAATTGAATTAAAATTGATTGGAGATGGTGATGAGAATACCAAGTCATCTCTTTGTACTCACTGAGAGTCTTATGGAAAAGCAAAGTTTCATGATGTACCAGGAGCTTTTGAAAATAAATATAGTGGCTAGTCTACTAAAGTTGGCATCAATACATGATAGAATGAAAAACCTTGATCTTTATTGATCAAGGGTGGAAATGCTTAAATATATTATCTGTAAATTATAGTAACATGTAAATGATAGTACCATTTGATTTAACAATGCTGCAGTGAAATTTATTGTGTTGTGTTTCTGCTTATCATAGAAGAGAGACAAAAAGATAATTTGATGTCATAGTGAGGAGGATTCTATTTCGCTTTCTTGCTCTATGTGTCAAACCCATTTAAGGAGGGTAACAGTGTGAAAATAAGTGATAATTAAATAGTAGGTTTATTTCATATTAGAAACAGAGATGTGCAGTGGTGTATATGTCACACCTATATAGAAGTAATAAAACAAAGCTGAACTGAGAGTCGTACATTAGCAAAACAGATTGACAAATAAAGCCTGCAGACTGTTGCATTTGTGTTTTATAGAAACAAAAATAGAAATTGGTGCTTGTCTTCGTTTTCTCTAGCTGAGTAATGCCAAGAAAAAAAGGTATAAAAATAACATTCACAATTTTCCAAGGTAAGGTATCTTTATCAACAACTCCTAAACTCAAAATCTCCCATAGTATGTCTACAGTAATAAATGAATGTAAATCAAGTGTTAGTGCAATGGTGCAGGTTGTTTATAATCGCCCGGTAATTTAGACATTAGCAGCCAAGTGGCAGAAGGTGGTTTTGACATGTGGAAATCTATCACAAATTACATTGCTACCTGTTATAACTGAAGTGCTCTGATTAATGTAGTGAGATGGTAGAAATTAAACAGGCTGTAGTTAGACATTGATACAATAATAATAAAAAGCTCTGTATTTTTGCTGAAGAAAAGTATCTTGGCAAATAACAGTGGAAAACAAAACCATTAGTAAGATGTTTGTAGGCCAAGATTTGTTTCTGAATGTGATGAGTAAATCTTCTACACAGTCTGTGTGTCAGGGAAGTTTGAGCCTTGTATTGTCAATATATGCACAGTTCTCTGGTAAAAAAATAACAGTAATGAATTCATGCTATTACTCTCCCTCCCTGTAGATTACTCTTTTGACTCTAAAGAACTAGCTTTTTCAAATGCCTGTACGCATAGGGAAAATTTTGCTTTTTATGTGGTTCCATATTTTGACACAGCAGGAAAACATTTTCTGATGTTTATTTTCCATTCCATCTCTTTACCTTTGTATATGCCTTTTTCAGTTTTTATTTATTTATTTCTGTAATCTTTTCTTCAGTTATAATTAATATTATCCCTCTTTGCATTTTTTCATTTAATTCAATTTGCAAATACTATTCCATCCATCTTGATCGTACCAAGGTATGTCTAGAGTTCAGACAAGCAGCTTGTTGATTTTTAAATTATAGTCTTCCTCTGCTTTTTCCCTGTGCCTTTTTAATAAGAAGGTAATGGCAAGTTTCACTTGCCCAATGTTTATCTTTGCAGCTTTTAATTTTTAGCTACATTGTCATATTTGGACAAAGACAGGAATCACTTGTTTCTTGTTAGAAGAGTGCCACTAGGAACTATCATTTTGACAGCCTTCTCCCCCCCCACCCCGCCTTCCCCCCAAGGTATAAACTGAATAGCAAGGCAGCTAATTATAGTAGGTTTTTCATGCAGTGCTTGATGCTTGGTGTTCAACAAACAGTTCCTGAGTCAACAAGGACAGATACTCTTTTAGATGGGTATTTTTGCATACTGAGAGTGATTTAGAATACCTAATCATAGAAAGCAACCTTGAATTAAATGCATTTTTCTTAAGGTTAAAATAAGTAAAAGGGTAAATGAAACCTGTTTAGTCTGAAAAAAAATTGACATTGCTCGTCATCTGATGAATTCAAGTGGGTGACACTAGGAGAGTATGGAAATTTCACATCTACTTAGCAAAGAAGACAGTCATGTGAAATTATGTGTTGTAAGAGTATGTTAACCTACGGACTAGTTAAGATATTGGTGTCTGTAGTGTCTGATGGATAGCGTCATTTGGAAATGAGCTGTGATATAGCACCAATTTCTTTCTGGAAAGAAGAGCACCATGAACCCCTCTGCCAGTGGGTGCAATTCGCTGCGTTGCCCTAAGGCGGAGGAGGCAGGAGGATCCACTGGCACCAGGCTGTTGCCACACAACAATGTATTGCTTATTGCCCAAGTCTGTCCTGAGCAACATAGGTGTTTCACCTCCTAGTAGAGGTAAGTGGAGAGATTTGTCAAAAACGTGGTGCGTTCTATCAAACAATGCAAAATACTGGTACTTCTTATTCACATTTGTTCTGACAAATCCCCTCAGTTGTCTTTGGTGTTTTAATAAAATTTGATGCTTTGGACATAGAAACATATCATACTTCAAGTCATGGTTTTATAGCATTTTGTCTGCTTCAAATGTATTTTCTGAAGGATGTTCTGTTGCTGAAGGATATGTAGGCAATTTGTGTTTTTTGGGTTTGTTTTTTTTTTTTTAATATACTGGAACTTCATAAAATAGCATACATTGGAAACATCCCCTGTGGTAACTTGTTCAAGTGCTCAAACCTTAAGTCATGTGGGGCTGGGACTGGATTGTTGCACTGCATTTTATTGATTGGATGAAGAAGTATGTAATCTGCAGCAGAGATGTGTGGAAGACAGTTCTTAGATCAGTTTAAGATTTGTTCTTTTCTTGCATTCAGTGGGGGAAAGGGCATGATCTCCTTCAGCCTCTGAACTGAATCAAATGGCTCCTCCTGGTCCGCAGGTGCCAAAGGAAATTAGAGACTACGTCCAGCCCTCAGTTCCTGGTTATTCTAATTGCGGTAGGAACAAGTTCACTTTGCTCCTAGAAAGCAGGAGTTACTAATGAGCAAGACCCTTTGACTGCTGTGTATGGTTTGTTTGTTGTAAGACTCTTGCTCACCCTTACATGTTGATCTTCTGAAATGCCAGCCTTTTTTAATTTTCAGTTTTGTTCCTTCAACCTCGTTCTTGTTAGTATTAGGCATTACCAGAAATAATTTTCCCATAAAAGCTCGTGGCTAGCTTCTTATCTCATGATCAAAGGCATCTGCATGACACACACTGTCTGTTTACTGATTCGTGTTGAACTTGCTTCCAACTTCATGATTGTTTCATTTGTCATTTTGGCAAGGATTTCTAGGAATTTTTCACTTTTGCTAAGTGTGGTGCACCAAAGTAAAATCCAGTTCTTTAAGTGAGCTGTTAAAGGAATTGCATGTGTGTCAGGTGAGCGTTTAGTACGTGCTGTTTTCTGCCTGTGTTCTGTGCATGCCTGTGCTGCACTTCAAGGTTGATTCAGTGCTGGATTATTATCTTTTTTAAAATGTAATGGTGTATTTAGTCCCATTTTTAAACCGGTTTTGACCTTGTACCTCTGTGCAATACAGAGAAAGTAACCGAATATTGTAACATGGAAGTTGTCCGTGTAATTGCAGGTGGAAGTATCACTGTCAAACTCTTGCATTGTAACAGCAAGTGTGCTATTGACTCATCTTGGCCTGTGATGGAAATTGCTCTGAGCCTCATTAAATTGTAATTAGCATTTTCAACTCAAAAGGGTGGTGGATCAGATTCTGATATATTTATCATGCTCATTAGCAGCTTACGCTAAAAAAAGAAGTGCTACATGGAGTCCAGCGAGAGTGATGGGGAGCAGGATAGTATAAGATATGAGAGGAGAGGAACCTAGCCCACTAGAGGTACCAGTGCAAGGAGCAGCTTTAAATAGCACAGTGGTATGTCTGTGCCATGCAGTTTCTGTTGATTTCTGTTCAGAGCAAAAAAATAGTGAAGAGGAAAATAACTTCCTAAAATGTTTAGCTCCAAACCGTACTGCAGTGAAAGTACCAATGTGAGATTTTTATGGTCTCATGTGCTGCAAATCTGGGCACAAAGCTGTCTTAGTTGCAAAATAAGTAACAGGACATAGAACAAGTAAAGCACCTGCACATTAATCTTATGTAAGGTTACCCAGCAGCCCACTAATAAGGAGGTTCCTGGATCATTGCTGTGGACTCTTCTACCCACATACAAATATGGAAAATACGCAACTTTTACGGTAATAAAAACTAACTTCTTTACGTCACAATGGATTATGTAGTCTGTTTCCACAGATGACAGTCAGAATGGCTTGTTTGAAATGCTTCACCATCCTTAGAAGCCTTGTTTCTGATAATCAACTGGTTTTGTACAGCTGAGATTTACAATATAGACCTTCAGTCTGTTGAGATTTACCTTCTCTGCAGGCTTATTTCCTAGTGACCTAGTAGGTGATCTGACACGAATGGTGTTCTTAGTCAAGTTAAAATTTATTAGAACAGTAAGTTATTTGTTTACAGAGAAGGGAGATAAATTTTCTTACCTTTTCAAATACAGGCTTAACTGCCAATAATTTTATATTTGGTGATTTAGTGGTATGATTAATTTATAAGAGGAGTTATATGGCTAACTGTTGAATATTTGAAAGTATGGAAAAATTAGATAAAATATGTAACAGCACAGAAAACAATTCCGTGAATAATAAAGGATGACTGTCAATTCATAATGAGCTGCTTTCTCAGTATTTTAGGGCTAAAATCCGCTTTGAGTTCCTTCCAGGACTCAAATTCCCCACATCAAAGCTGTTTAGAAATTGCCAGTGACTTTGAAAGTTTTTAGGAAGCTAACACAAGCGACTGGTTTCCCCCCGCCCCTCCTTCCCATAGAGACAAGGCTGTCCAAGTCCAAATTGGCCAAGAGGGGGGTTGTGTGCTCTCTCAATTGTAACGCTGTCGTTATCTTCTTGGAATACATAGTCATAAACAAATATGTATATACTTGTATTTGTTGTAGTAATTTAGACCCCACCAAGACAAACTGTGAAATAGTTCCTGAGTAATGTAACAATAGCTGTACAGTGAGAGACAGTGTCATCCTGGCTCTGGCCATGCCCAGTAGCACGCTAGGAAAAGCGTGAGTACATTTACATATCTATGCATATAAATGCATTCATATATAGACAGATAGATGTTATATGCATTTAGATGTTTTATTTTTATATATATGTGACATAGTAGATATGAATAATAGAAACAATCCATATTATAGTATATATATTTTGTTGACATTTTATTTAGTTGTGTACTAATATTTATTATTATTTATATTTTATTATTATTTTAATTAAAGATTACATCTGCATCACAATCTTTAATATTCCTAGCAGGCTTTTCTTCTGTGAGTTGGCACTTTCAACCCAGCTGTTCTTTGGTATTGAAAACATTCTGGGTTCCACAGTAAAACTATGCGTGGTGTCTAGTTATTTCACAGTGTGTTTATATCTTTGTTAATTACGGGCACGCTCTTTAGATTTCCAGCGACTGACATTGCTAGTTGGGATCACCTACATATCTGGTAGCTCAGGCCATAAAGTGAAAGCAGTTTCTGCTCCTGTTTAAAATTCCAGAAGTGAAAAGGTGCTGAAAGGAGGCTCCTGTGCGGATGCAAAGGAGGGTGTACTAGATGGAAAGGAACTTCAGGCAGGCAAAACCACTTTTGTTTGGCTTGTGTTGTGCTTTCGTTTAGGAGACATTTGTTTTTGTGATATGACCTAGCAGAAAATCGGTCGTTAACAGTCATGTATAGAACTGTAAACCTGAGGGCTGTGCGCAGGTGTGTGTGTGAAGCAGCCTGTCACACCGCTGGGGCGTAAAGGTTAGAGCCCACAGAAAAGAAAACAAAGGTGACATATTTTGTGCAAAGGTGTTTTTCTTGGGAGGGTGGGGGGTGGTTTGGGTGCACGTGTGTGAGAGAAGTTGTTGCTTAGATTCTCCCGTGAGCTGAGATACTGTGATTAGTTCTTGATGCTGTTGTGCTCTTTTCGGGCAGCCTGTTGGCGAGCTGCCTGGGCCAGCCCAAGTGCTGTTCAGAGCCAGAGCAGAGCAAGGGGCAGCTAAAGGAAATAAACCAGAAAAACAGATTCGTTAGTTTAAACTGTGCTTTGCTACCCAGCAAGGCTTTTAAATCATTAACTGTGTGTGTGAAATTTCAGTGTGAGTCAGAAAGCAACCGTCTAATATACCGCTTTTCTCCTTGGAGTGAGAGCCTGAACTGTTCACAGCAGTATTTTAGGCATCTGTTACTACTACCGTGTTTATTCTCTTGCTTTAATAAAAATACTGCTTGTTAGCAATGTAAGTCGCAATTGCAAGTTGGGAAAAACTGTGCCTTTAAGCATCAGTTTAATGAGCTTAAATTTTAGCTGGTCACTGCAAAAAAACCCTAGTTCAGGAACCCAGTCTCATGCTGAAATGAGATTATAGGAGGTGGTTTAGTGACACAAAAAGAGATTTAGCTATTATTTTATTTTTAATTCTTTTAATTCCTTATTACAACTGGAGTTGGTTTCTTGGTGTGATATGGTGGGATAGGTACATATAACATTCCTCCCAAAGCTGTTTCATGAACGTGTCATAATCTGAAATTTTGTGGCATTCTCTTTTGTCTTCCTTCCAGAATTTACATTGAAGGTTGAATTGCATTTTCAATGATCTTAGTAAAACTGAATTCTTAGGAAATTTACACATGCCGACTGATTTTTCCTGATATTCCAGTGGAATAGTTACAGCAACTTGTTTCTGTGCTATTACAGTTTTGAAGAGACACCTGATGAGTGTTTGCAGGATGTAACACAAGACAGAAGAGATGTGATATTTGTGGAACAGGATGTCTAGGGATAAGGAGAGGCTTTCCAGTGTGGGTTTTTTGGATCCATTTGGATTATTTTTTGGACTGCATAATACAACATGCAAGCTGAAAACCTCATACCCGTCATGGCCAGGAGGAGTCTTGAAAGGAGGAATTTTGCTGTTTTGTTGACGGGACAAAGAGACAGTTCTAGAATTTTAGCAAGAGATCTCTCTGAATATTTTGTTTTTGCTTTGTTTAAGGGCCAGAACTCTTTATGTGTAAATTCAGAAAACTCAGACAGAGAGATCAAGAGCTGTAGTTATAGACGTTAAGTAATTCCTGCTGAGAAGTGTTAATTCTAAAAGGTGGATGCTACTTTCTTTGAAATAATCTGATTGGGACGTCATGATAAGACATTTCCCTGATGCACACAAACATGTATAGCTGTTTGAACGTATATTTCTTTGGATATAACCTTTCAAATGCAAATGAATACTGAATGTGTGGAAAAAGATACTTTTTTATTAGTGTTTAGCAAGCTTGTAGGAAAATGTACTTCAGTAAAGATAGTTCCTCTTCACTCACAAGTAAGAAAAGGAATCAATTATTCTTAAAAATGCGAGTACTTTGTAAAAATAAACCATTAAAATAGAAGCACACAGGATATATTTCTTTAAGGACATATTTCAATATGATATTTTGCCATTACTTTTCTGTTCGTTCTTTGTATGAACAGTCAAGCAAATTCAATGTGAACTTGAACGAAGAATTCTGTCTTGGATTAATATATAGTTATTTAGTGCAACGTTTTGTGGTTTATTTATATGCTCTTCAGGATAAAACACCATGAAATACCTGAACTTGGAAATTATGATTAAATTTATTTATCTATTTATTTATTTTTCAAAAAACTGTAGAGCCAGCACTCTGTCTTTCAACTTAGACCATTCCGTGTATGATGCTAGGAGTTTTCAGTTACAGCGTCAAGAGCTTGTTGTAACTAAAGTGAAGGAGATATGTGCCATAGTGAAGAATGGATCATGTAAAAAGCCTAGAGAGCTGTAGTCAGGGAACAGATTTTGAAAATGAATCTTGGATGACACATTATTAAAAGAAAGGAAGCTAGAGTTCCAGAGTTCACTGCACTGTCAGAAAATACAAAATATTTCTTTAGTCCAAGGATTGGAGGATAAAGGTTGCATGCTTTTAGCGGGGAGTTTCTCAGCTGTGATCCCCGTTCATAATTTTTAACCACAAAAGGGGAATTAATTTCATGGGTCCATAACTTCTATTATTTTGAGGTCAAAGCAGAGCTTCTCTGAACACTGACACAGAATATCCAAATTATATTTTCAATGGATATAAATGAAGACATTCAAAACTGTATATTTGATGTTGTCTAGAAAGTATAAGCAATTATTAATTTATTACCAAAGCTACAGTGGATAATACGTCACGGAAGTAATATCTGAATTATAGAATACTTTCGGTCAGAAGGAATTATCTGGTTCACTTCCCTGGTCAAAGCAGGGCCAACCTCAAGGACATGATGTAATAAATGAATGCATAACTTGAACAATAGTTTTTTTAACTCTTCCTAAGAAAGAAGAAAATCTGACACACAAACCTGAAGGTGGTTAAGTCCTGAGAATTAGCTGCTATGGTAGAATAAAATGGAGAGTAATGTATGGTCAGGGAGTTCAATGACACTGGTTTTCTGAGAGCAGAAGTATTTAATGCTAGTGAAGACAAAGTAAAAAGAGATAGTGCAGTATATTAGTATTTGCAGTGCAAAAGATTGGCAGTGCTGAGGGATGGAGCAAAAACATAATCTGCCTATGATCTGAAGGAAGAGAGAGGTGCATTAGGTTTATGAAACAAGAAGTAGGTTTGAAACTTTCTGTAGAAACTAATAAATTAATATGTAACCATGTTTTTCATTTGGGTGTGTTTGCTGGGGTTGAGGTCGAAGCGGCTGTTTTGATATAAATATGGCAAAGCATGTTTTCCTAAATGTTGGCTGACAAATAGCCTGAGGTTGGGTTTTTTCCTTGTTATTTTTGCCATCACAACATTGTTCTGTGCTACAAATTACTGGGGAAATACTAATTTCTAGTTTAGACATGTGCATTGATGGCGTAGGAAATTTAGCCTTTTTTAACTGGAAGCTTCTGTATTTTTCTGTAGTTCTTGAATGAAGGATGAGGAGGCATGGGTCATAGTCAAGTTCAAAGCCTTTTATGGACATGTATGCATGAAATTATTAGTGTATATGTCTGCCTGCGACAGTGACACATAAATTGCAAATATAAGCTGCACAGATGAAAAGTCCACTTTGGATTTTGTCCCCCTGTTCCCCTCTGCCCCCCTCCCTGAGTAAGTAATTTAACAATCTAGCACAAATGGTATCTAGTTCAGCCTCTCCTAGGTAAAAATCAGTCTTGTTTATATGAATAGTTCACCTTAGTGTTTTAAACTCTGTTCTCAGTGCTGAGAAAAACTTATCTGTGACCTCCCTAAGATACATGCATTTGCCAAGGGGATGAACACTGTGTCCGAAATACCACTTACCTTTTCAGTGTAAATGAAGCTGAATCTAGCGCTGGGTAGGTGTAAATACTGAATGACTTACTGAACCGCTGCTTCACTTCCTCCTTTGAATTGCCAGGAAAAAAATAGTAAAAAACCTGTGCTATAGAAATGTAGCTATTCAGCATATGCTTTATTAGTGGATTTCAACCTATGATGTTGGTTTGTGTGTGTGTGGGTGAGAGGGCATGGAGGAGTAGGCGCTTAATTGAAATATATCTTTGACTGGTTACTATTAAGTTTTCTCAGAACTTGTTGGGCCAGGAAGTCATATAGTGCTGGTTTAATCTTCCTGAAAGGGTGAATTCAATTTTTTGAGCAGGGGACGTGTCCAGTCTAACTAGGTGAATTTTATTATTTGTCATGAAACGTTCCTGTCATACAAGAATACCAGTTTCCATGAGAAGCAGTGATGATATGCTAATCTTTCACTGAAAATATTGCTTTTTGAAAAAACAAGATAAATCAACAATAACTCAGTGCTAACATTAATTTCTTACGGAACTTTTTTCAGCTTTTACTGATGTAATTTGCATGAGTATTGTAATGATGTGTTCATTGAGCTGCCTGCCATCGTACAGTCAGTAGCCAAACTGAAGAGAAATAGAGGACGAGAAAAAGTGCACTCAAAAAGACTTCTTCTTAGGTAGAATTTGAATGACATAACTTTCTTTATCTTTTAATTTTGTTTTCCAGAATGACAAATCCCCAGGGCGTTCCGCAAGTCGATCAAGTAACATTTCAAAGGTATGTGAAATCTATTTCTTTTGTGTAGAATTAAAAAAACCCTGTTTATCAAATATGATGCAGTACTTTACTCCATTTAACCATATATGCATCTTCTGATGTTTTCTTTATAAACATCAGATTTTTAAGTTTTTACTGCCTAACATTATGGTTTCCGTGTAAAATCCGTCTTAAAGTATAAATATTCAATTAGTTATTACTGTAATACATGTAATAATAACAATAATAAGTAAATAACAGTTGCACTTTTTTCACCTGCTTACCACAACCGCTTAACATTACAGTAACACTTTGTCTTAAGATAGAATTACTGTGTGATTTTACTCCCCCTGCCTACCCAAATACTAACAGCTATAATGTGTAAAAAGATGAATGTGTCATCATTTTGGACCAAATTCTGAATTCCTTTTGCAGGGTTTTATGGTTCACTGCAGTCAGGACTTATAACTAGAAGCTTTTTAGTTTCTAGGAAACGGAGAAGGGAAACTGTAGGGAGAAGCAAAATGTGATTTGTGCTGGAGTTCTTTGGTTTTAACTCCCCTTTTTCTGTATTTTTGGTTCAGATGTGGCTGAAATCTATGCCAAAAAGCCAGGATATACAGGAGGTAAAAGCTAAAAACTCAATAATTGTTTGAATCCCAGCCTAAACATCTGCGGTATATTATGTTTGTATCTAAAGATTAAATATTTTGCATCCAGTGCAAGCCCGATATCCGTAGGCCCCTTCCCCACAATATTATTGGCTGTGGGGTACACACTGTAAAACTGTTTCTTATTCAGAGCTGTAAAAAAGAAATATTGTGATTTCTTAATTAAAGAAACTGGGTTAGGTTCTGCTCTTTCACATTAAGAAGAGGAAAAAAAAAAGGCAAGGCAAAGCATGTACAAAATATCCAGCCTGTTGTAGGATATGACTGAATCTCTTCCTGGCTTGTTGCCAGTTTTTAAAAAGTATGTAGTTGTGTATTTACAAGCTTGATCACTGTGAATTTTATGTATTATTTGACTAAGAGTTTAAGGTGCATGTCTATAGTTATAACTACTGTACATCTATGTTGACTTAATATTACTTTTTCTGCTTTTTTAAGTCAGTTGTGTGGGTTACACTGTGGCAAAGCATATATATATCCACTGACATGAGACATATGGCAGTGACTAGCATTTATTTTGAAGTAATTTCTGCAGAAATCAGTATAGGTGCTTATTAGAAAGGGGTGCTTGCATCTTTTTAAGTACTATATTAACAAGCAAGGTTTTCAGGCATGCCGTTATTCTATTTCTGATGTATAGCATCATTCATTTTTTGGCATCAATTTTTCTAGGTGAAGCTACCTGCCAGTGAAGCTTTTCAAATGCTGAAAGATACTTGATTGGAAAGCCAGTTTCCCGTTTGTCTATTTCAAAATGGGGGTTTTTTGTAAAATGGGAGGTTATCTATGTGTGTTTACATAGAAAAGCAAACACCTTACTTTTCAGGTTAATATTGCATGGCACAAAGTAATAGTAACAAATAATGCACCTCAAAACAAGATTGGAAGCTTCTAGGTGACGTAAACTATATACCAAAGGCAAAAGTTGAGTTCTGTGCCGTGGCAGATCTTGCACACAATGAAAATTTCAATGGACAGAAAAATTAGAAAGTCTTTATCTAGAAATATAAACTACACCAATCCAAACATATTGTTTTGATTTTGTGTCTTTTACTGATTTCATTTGTCTGTACGAATATCCTAAAAAAGGGTCAAATAGAGAGTTACATTTTAATAGTTACTGTGTATTGTGTGTGCCACCCTTGTTTGTCTATGGGGCTCCCGGTCTAGAGCAGAGTAGGTGTTCCCTGATAACACTGGGTATTGTACCACCTTGTTTGTGAACTGGAATATAGCAAAGATTCTGCAAATACAAATTCATACTTCATAATGCTCTTAAGTTGTTTATTCAGAGAGGACACCTGAGGTTTGCAATGTATGCTTGGCCAATTCTGCGTACTAGGTACATTAACTCTGAATTGCATGGTATTACAGACTAAACTGAATTGTTGAATATTGAATATGTCTTTTCTAGACATAATGAGGAGGAATGGCTTTGGTTTGTTTGTTACTTACCAGCTAGTAGTTAGCACATACCTATTCAGTCTATAGATTTTAAAATCAAACACTCCCTAGCGGGGTGGGGGGGACGGGGGGGGTTGGGAATCAACACTTTAGTTTTACCATTCACTTTTGCTGTCCATGGAGAACACAGAAACTTAGCATTTTGCAAAGACTTTTCTTATCTTGCGTATAAGTTTCTGTTTAGAATTTCAGTGATAAAGTAGGCAAAAAAATAGGTAAATGAAAGGACAAACCCTGAAATATTTAAATGTGGTCTCAATAGGAAATTATTTGTAAAGTCTATTGTAATACATGTTAGTAAGTAAAAACAATGGCTGTTTCTGCACAGGTACTATTATAAAATTAAGCCACCTGGATTATTTACAAATGATTTTCATGTAACTGTAAAATTATGTAGCTCTAGCTGTGAAAGTCAATATTTTTTCCCCACTTGTGTGATGGAGTATTTCATCAATATGGCAGGAGTAAGGCAAAATCCGGCACTTTCGTTCTCTTAGACTGACTCAGCGCTGAATCAAGTACTATTTTATTTGTGGGTGAGAGTACGTGAACGGTGAATACTGAGTGTGGTAGGGCTATAGCTCCCACTGCCCCTTGTCCCCTGAAGACAGTGAGCTTTACCCCTCTGCCTTGGCAGTCCCGTGCCCTGCCAGCACCAGTTTGCTCGGTGGGTAGGAGAGCCAGCGAGCGTTTCCTCAAACTAATTTGCTGATCCATCTCCGTGTTCTTTTCCAGCTCATTACTGTGACCTTAAGTATCCTGCTGGTGGGGTAACCACTGAGTTAATTGCGGGTTTTTGAAAGTAATCTCACATCATTTTGTACTCGCACTCTTCCGTACTCTGCCCAATTCTGTCTGCCTCTTTCCTGGTACTCCTGACTGACAGTCAGCTGTGGCTGTCTCCAGTGAATATCCAACTGGGACATTCATTCATTCGCTTCAGCCTGTACATCAATAAAACTGCCATGGGACTCCCAAGAGCAACTGCTTCCGTTGGTTTTCCAGGCAGAGACAATTAGGAAAATGTATCAGTGTCTGATTTCTGCTGCACTTCTGGTAATAACCTAGGTTTTTCCTGTAGAATCAATAAATCAATAAACAGGTCTTCTTGCCTTCTGCCCTGTTAGCATGGAGAGTAATAGATCATATTTGTGACTGAGTTGTGTTTTGTATTATCTCGTAGTGACAAAGTGGAGCCCTAGTTACTAACTATGGCTTTCAAAACTTATCTACTGTAATACATATAAATAAAAACTTAGAAGTATTGGGAATGTGAGTTATGAGCCAGCCTTGCTGGTTTAAAATTTTTTTTTTCTTTTTTTTTTAACCCTTATACTTTCTCTCCCAGCCATTTCCCATGGTGCTGGTAGTAGAGGCAACTTTATTAGTCTTTGTAAAAGATAAGTCTTGTGCAGTGTTCTGGATTTCAGAATTAGAATTATTTTATTTGGTTGTGTTTAAAATCTAAGTAAATTAAAAGCTTGACCTTGTTCATTAAGTATTTGCCACTGCTTAATTTTTTGCACTGTAAATTTTTTCAGTAAACTTATTATGTCTTCCTAAATATGTGTATAAATTAAGAGGAAAGCTAGTCGGAGAAGGATCTGGTGGATTCATTTCTTTCTGTTGTGGTTAGCCAGTGGAACAAATCTTGTGTTTGAATTACAGTCCATAGAGGTTATGCTTATATGTGTTTCTGAAGCTGCCTGGTTAAATTAAAATGCTTTCTGGAAGAAATGTTTCTAACACATTGTAATTATCTTTCTGCATGTTAATTATGATTCAAGAGCTCCTTGGAGAAGGATGCTCTCTCAGCAGTAAGATCTGAAATTCTCTGATGGGATCTTTGGGCTTACATTTCAGTGCAGAGAAACTCAGGCTGGGAGCAAATTGCCTGGTTTTTGCTTTGGCTCAATTGCTTCTTAAAAGCCATGAGCAGGTGTTGGAAGACTTTTTATTTACAAGTTTCTGAAGCATCCAGCTAATAAAACTCTGTTGAGTTACAGCAGGAAGAAGTGAGGTGATCAGTTTGGAATATTCAGTGTGATAATATTCATAGGTCTAATTTAGAATATGAAAAACAACAGAGAAGGGAAAGAAGGAAAGAACTGATTTTACAGTATGTTTATGCAATATCTAAACTGATTTCTTATGTTAAGTTGGTCTCCTCTCAGTAAGATACAAATGCAAACCAAAAGGCACAAGCATATCAAAGCAGTGCCCACTAAAGTTTTAGATGAAAAAATCATTGTTATCAATTTATTTATTGTGGATTTGAGCTACTCAGTTTGTGATTTTGAAATGTATTTTACAAACTGAGTATCAGTTTATGTAATACGTAATATAATATTTTATCCCTTTGAATTATACATTCCCATTTAATTTCTTCCATTAAAATTGAATGTTCTTTTACATGGGTTTTTATATTCTTTAATTTCTCATGCTCTCTCGCACAAGGTGAATGTGTGAGGAGCCCTGTATCACCGTTCAGGTGATCTACGCAACTTGAAGCGGAACTCACTATGTGTTTTTTTAAAATGGGTAAGCACACCACCATGTCTTTGGCAGTGATATCAACAGATAAGGCATAATATCTTCTGCCTGAATTATTGTAAGCATAAATAAAAGGCTTTATGGTGGAAACAGCATAAGTGAACTTAAATGTTCATCACAGAATCATAGAATACCAGGTTGGAAGGGACCCCAAGGATCATTTGGTCCAGCCTTTCTTGGCAAAAGCACAGTCTAGACAAGATGGCTCAGTGCCCTGTCCAGCTGAATCTTAAAAAAGTCCAGCATTGGGAAATACACCACTTCCCTGGGGAGATTATTCTGATGCCTGACTGTTCTTATTGTGAAAAAATTTTCGTATCCTGGACTTTGATAGCCTAGGCTAATCATACTCTTCCAGGTTGCCATAGTGGTTGTTTTCAAGGAACCATGTAGTTCCATCCTTTCCAACCGTATCTTCTACATTACTGTAATGAGCAACTGAGAGGAAACTTAGAGCTTTCAAAAAAGAAAATAAACCGAGGAAAAAAACAAGTCCTTGCTCTTGTAAAGTGTAAAATGTCAGCCTTCAAAAATGCTGTTACAGTGAATAATATCATGTATACAAAACTGGCAATAAAATATGAGTGTAAATGTTATGTTAGTCATCTAAATGATTCTTCTTGCTCATAAACAGAATCATTAATATCAAAGGTGAAGGCTAACCTGGCACTTAACTTTCATTATGATTCTGTTACTGTAAAAAACAACAGCATAAAGTAAACAAGTTAGTGAAAAGTATTTTGTTCATCAAAACATAAAGCAGAGAAAGGCAAAAAGCTAGAACTAGATACAATGGCATAATAACTATTGCTGAACTGTTTTTTCCTCTTGGATGTAAATGTTTGATTTCTTTGTCTAGAGAATACTTTGTGGCTCATCCATACCATTTATTGTTTATTTACAATAAGCTTAACAAAAGGCAAGACTGCAGAATTTACCTAAGTCCGTCTGAAATTTGAACTTCTGAATAAAATTGCATTAAATACATTTCAGTTCCAGGGGACAACCAGTAGAAAATTATACGTTTTCAATGTATTCTTGAATACATTTGACCTCTTATAAACTTGTGTTCTAATGAGAGGGAATACATACAAAAATATGATTCTGTGTATACAAGAGAACGCAGATTCTGTTTTGTTAAATCACAGTTCTTACCAATGCTTTTTCTGAGTCTACCTAAATGTGCCACATCAGCACATCCAGACACAATTGCATATATGTTTGAAATGGGTTATGTACCACAAACTTTATGTGTTTATACAAGCTTCCTTTGTGTGTAATGCCTATATATAATTTCCACTTCTGTAAAGACACTGTGCTATCACTGATTTCAGTCCTATCCTATGATATGCAATACCATAGAGGTGAAGTAGCTTTCCTCTCTTTTCAATAAATGTGCTGTGCAAGTTGCAACAAATGCTTATTGTTTAGTTTTCAACAAGAATTATGATCTGTAACATATCTACTTCACATGTACTCCTGGAAATTTTTGTATGGCATTTATTTCATCACCATTGCACTCAGAAGGACATTTCAGGACTTTGTCCTAAAAATAAATAAATATTATAAAATATATAAATTATGCTAAATAACTTACATAACTTTATAATATATTTTATTTTACATATTCATATATTCATATTTTATATAACTATATATATAAAACTATATATATAACATATTCATATAACTATAACATATAAAATATACTAAATAACTAAATATGATAATAATTAAACAATATTTATTTCTATGTAAGTGATATAAAGGTTTTTTTGCTGCAGTCTGAGGTTCCTTTCACTTCATAAAAATAAGGTGTTTCACATTTTTTGTAATGATGCGTTGTCAGGGTTTCACTGTCTTTTGCCTTAGTTATTTCAATATTCTTTCTACAGCTCTTTTGCTCTGGTGCATGGAAGTTTCTCTCTTCCTAAGAGCTGGAATAAATAGATATCAAATACACAGCTGAGCAGAGTTGTTCAAATATAATAACGATCTCCTCGCAGATGGGAATTTATCCAGTCTGTGTCCGTCGTAGCCCATCGGACCAAATGAAGTCTGGGATGAGTGTGTGCACTAGCATACATATGAACCGGTGGGAGAATGGCAGGGATGTCATACAACTGAAAGCTCTTAAGTGTATAGAAATATTTCAAGGCTTTAAGTCTTGCAGATAGAGAGATGTGTAGAAACAGACGCCCTCTTTGGAAGAGAAAGTCTAAGTGATGTTCTCTGAATATCGATACTGACTACCTTTAGAACTAAAATACTACAAAATCCGGTAGCAAAGAACATGCATGTTTTGTGCTTCACCTTTCCTACAGGCTAAATTTGCATTTAGCTCCTTCCAGACAGTCAAAAGCTGCTGGTCTCAGGGCTCTGCACCTTTTCTGTAAAGACCAGCACATCCTTTGTTTCAATTGCCTACATCTGTGTATTTTTTTCTAAGAACTACAAAACATTTTTATTAAGAAAGTGATAATGCTTAGAAAGATGCATCCTTGAAGGGAATCGTTTATCAAATATTGCCTTGCTGCAGCACAAAGACTTTTTCAAACTATAATCCATCTGATAATTCAAAGCTTATTGAGCAGGGCTTCTACATTTATAGGAGGAGTGGATTTTTGAGTAGAACCTCTACCTTTAAAATAAAGGTTAACATAGATCAGTAAGACAGGAGAAAATAAATTAAAAAGCTTATTGAGTCTACAAGTCAAAGTTGTAATTGCTTTTGTTGGTTTCATTTTTAAAATAGTAGGATAGGTTTGCCACTTGCAATTTTACTTTGGTGGAAATTTGCTTTAGTGATCTAGTTTTCAAACCATTTTGTAACAGGATCATACTGACTTCCAAAGGTGCTGAATGGTATTGCTCAGCAGAATTGTAAGGATATTTCCTGTCCTTCCTTCAGTGTTACTTTTCCCTTTATTCCTTCTCTTCAGAGGCAGGTGGAAGGAAGGGAAGGAGGACAGGAGAGAGAGAGAGAAGGATTGGGGAAAAAACGTGCAAAGAATAAAAAATATGAAAGAAAACATAACAGAAATTGAGTTACCAATTAATTTAATGGTTGGTGTAAAGCCATCAGTCAGACTATACTAACCTTGAGCACAAAGCAGGAACTCCATCATAAAGGACCAAAAAAAGAAAAGAAAAAAATCCACAACAACAAAACCAAGAACCGCCTCCCTCTCCCAAACCCATGTGCAGAAGTTTCAGCTGCCATCAAGACACAGTTTGTAAGATGCACCTGGCTTGGGTCGTTTCCAGCATGTTTTTGATCTTTTTAGACCTTAGAAATTATCCAAAGAAAAGTTCATAAAGACAGATGTTTTCCATAAAATGTGCAATGTTTACAAAGCAGAAATTTTCAGTTGAAAATGCACAGACTGGATCTCCTGCTGAGCTTATTGCCACACAAACTGCTGTCATCTTCTAAGGTATCTGTTCCTTGGTGTGCCATTATTTTAAGAGGACAGAGTTTCAGCTTTTTAACTATGTTGGCTGGTGGGATCTGGAGAATTCTGTGATACATCACTGCTATAAAGCAGACTTAGAATGAGAATCTTAGAATCATAGAATATCAGGTTGGAAGGGACCAAAGGGATCATCTGGTCCAACCTTAATAAAAGTAGAATAAAAGAACAGAATACAAGCATTAGTTATGTTCCCTGTTTGCCCTACCGTCCCTCAATTTTCTGTGACTTTCTACTTAAGCAGTGTTGTAAGCTAAACAGCTTTTGGAAATGCCTTCCTTCCGGTGCTATCTGTGAGGCTATTTTATAGCAGCTGTCCATTACATCTGGTTTATTATTTTAAAGCTTAGCTCCATTCAAATATGGAACGTGTTTTTACTCAGCTTTTCTGTTAAGTCAGAGCCCTTCTCTCTTCTGAAGAAGAGCACAACTTGACTCATGTTCTTGGACTAGTTTCAACATGCAGTATTAAGCAATAGATGGTCGGTGAGGACTCACATTTTTTGTTACTATCTGGAAAATTCTGTCAGATCCTGAACACCAAAGTCTTGCTTGTCCTGAAAGCTCCCTATTGACCAGTATTCTGATTGAAAAGCATTCTAACAAATCCTGTTGAACATATCAAAAATAACTGTGGTTAAGTGCTCTGTCACATCTGTTAATTGAATTGTGTATCCTTGACAAGAAGGTTCATCCAAACTGGCCAAGACAGCAGAAGGCGGTGACTGGGTAATATCTCTCTGCTAACAAGGTTTTTGTAATGCCAGACTTAATCAGCTGGAGCTGGCATTATCCCTCAAGCATCTTCCTTGTGTTGATGGCATAGAGAAATGAGCTGCCTTGCTTATAAATGAATTGCCGGACAACTTTATTTTGAATTACCACATTTAATTATGCTGCTGATGTAATTTGCTATGATAAAATCAGTGCAGTGCTTGTTTAGTTTTCCCATTCCAATGAGCTGTACAATATGGCTGTCTGAAGTAGACATCCGTTCAAGGAATACTGTTCTTAGAAAAATCTTTATTCTACCTGCCAAGTGAAATCGCAGTTCGCAGCATCAATCTGATCCCTCTATTCAACAAATACAGTATCTCGAAATATTCAGTGTGCTAAATAGCAATATAGCAATGGGATAGCAATTATAGCAATAAGATCCGTGCGCTTGAGACTGTTTCCAACATCTGTTGTGTATACAATCCCATAAGAGCTGGACTGATAGGTTATGAGCAGAATATATTCAAGCAATCGTGTTTTGGTTTGTCAGATATGCCACTAAAAGGATTTTGTGTTTTGTTGCTAAAACTAGCAGTAAAGATGACTAAAAATAAGAGAAAATTTGTATTATAAGTAGGGATGATGGACTTGTTTGGCGCTGTGTTTTGTGGCAGCACAGTCCTGCAGGGGCTCCGAGGCAGCACCGCCTGAACGAACGTGGAGCTCGTGCAGGGCAGCGCTCGGCTGGGTTCGTCAGCCGCTCTGCCACTCGGAGGAAGCAAAACGCTGTACTGATACAACTATATCTCTTCTAGGATCTAACCTGGACCTTCCACACGGCTGTATCCTATGGTCTGTAAATACACCAACTGACTAAATGCTATTTTAGGTACCTTCACTGTGGGGCTGGACTTAAGAGAATATACATTTTAAAAAACAAACAAACAAACAAAAAACCACAAACAAAACTACTTTGGGATGTATAGCTTGTAGAAGAGACGGCTAAGAGGGAATATTACTGAAAGGAATGAGGTAAGCCCAAAGGCAGTGCCGGCAGCGGAGAGCCCATGCAGTTTATGCTGTCAGAATGTGGGTAGGGTGAAAAAGCAAAGGGGGTTTGGGGTAAAGGTCTGGAATAGGCTTCCAGCTGAGCTGGAATTTACAAGTTTTTGAAAACAGCTTGCCTAGCTGTGAAGGATGATATTCATATGACATGTGGTAGCAGGGACAGACCTGATGTTAAGAGGTCCTTCTACTCCTGTTGAATTTACAGAGATAAGACTGGAATTATTTACAAAATAAGACCCTCCAATACCTGTGAGGCCCATAAGCAACCAACAGATAATGAATATCAGCAACATTAACTTTTTTGGTGTCAGAAATCACTCCATCAGTTCATTTTACCATTAAAAGCTATTTTTAAGTAGATAAAAATCAAAATTTGCATTTAAAAGTTGTAGAAACCCGTTGAGTGAAACTTGCTCACAGGTAAGAATCTGAATTACCTTGTGAATTAGCTGAATTAGCTTGGCATGTTGGAGTTTTCTTGCTTTGTTTTTGAAGACTTAAGTGGTGCATAAGCTTTTCGCCCGTCCAGATGTCAGGCTCGCTGCAACAGAGATTAGACTAAAAAGCAAAAAGCATTCATTTTTTAAAAAAAGAATTTGATGTAAATTATTTTAGAAGGAAATAAACCTCCTTCTGAGTTATGTGCAGCTAAACATAACGTCATTATGCCAGTGCAGGGGAACTAAAGAGTAAATTTGACTGAGCAGGGCTGAAACAGTCCAGACCTCTTAACAGCTGAGAGTGAAATGTAAGACTTAAGTAATCAAACTGGTAATGTAATTTGTATCTTAAAATAATTAGATTTCCACCCGTCTCCAGTCTTAAATAATAAGTGTAAAAGCTTCTCAATGAATTTGTTTTAATTTTTGGCTTGATTCCAGCCCTCTTAAGGACCCTGTCTAGCTGACTTCCTGCTTTAATAGCCGCTGAAAATTTCTTGAACTTGTGCAGCCCTAATGTATGGTTACTGGGCCAGCTTAGCCAGTCTCCTTATCCCTACGACGGGTAATGCTTGTGGCAAGGTGATAGAGATCTTGCATTTACAGCGTAGGGATGACCTGACCACTGCTTAAGGTCGAGCCGAACCCCTGTAGTACACAGATCCTGAAGGAAGCAATGGTAACATGAGGAAAAAAAGAAATGGGAGCTGGTCACGAGGGATGAATTCAGAAGTCCGTGCTTGTCTCTAGGGCTGGATTTCTTCAGCAGTCCTTCACCTGGGGGTTAGGCTGGAGGGATGTTTTTTCACACAACACCATCATGGAGGCCAGTAATGTGGCTCTGGTGCTGATGTCTACATCTTTCCTCATTAAGTAGCTTAAGGTATGCTTAATCACTTAAAATTAATCACAGAGGCTGAGGTAGAAAAAGATTATATGCCCAACCATACATACACCATCTGTTTCTAATGTGTATGTAAAACCAATTCATATTCCTTCACAGTACATGTAATTCAAATGTTCCTTTTGTGGAAAAAGAAATAAGAAATCCAAACACTTTCTCTCACTGCTACTTGTACTTTCTTTCAGCATTAGGCTGTAGACACTTTAATGTTTCTCTTCCACCTGGTGGTCCCAGGCATTGAAAAAAACATATGAACATAGGGATTGTACCCAAATGGTTTATCAATTAATTTCTTATGCTGGCTTAGTTTTCATACCTCTGAGTTTCATTTCTTAGAACTAGTAGTAGTAAAGAATTGGTAATATTTTTTATGTTCTGATATCAACACATCGAGAGATGAAAAGAGTTACTCGAATTCTGAAAGCTAGAAGATTATTTTCATGCAAAAGCACCGTTCTTAAGTCTCAGTTGGTATCCCATCAAAAGCAAAAATGCACATAGTGGTGACTGATGTTTCCAAAAGACCTGTGCGTGAAATATAATGGATATTAAGAATCTTGGATCAAAGTGAAGTGTCAGCAGGTACTTGCTGTATTTATTTATTTTTGCTTGTACTATTATTTTTCAAACTGACACCACAAAAATGTCTGTGAAAGGTGAGCTAGAAATAATTTTAATTATGGACTCTATGTGTGACTGAATTTGATTTGCTAATACAAAAGCTTGGGATGACAGCTTTTACATGTTTGTATTATTTGTACTTTGTACTTTTTCTTAATAATCATTCTTCCCCTGCATCTGGTGCATGATCTTGTGGAATTCTTAGGCTTGTAATATTTTGTCTCCATTTGGTAGTGGTGCTCACACTGAGAGAGAGGGTTGCTTGCTAAAAGCTAATGCCCTTATCAGCTAAAGGAAGGTCATAGCATTAAGAATGACTTATATTGAACCCTCTCCCCACAATACTGTACCTCATGAGTGATCCTGAAGACTCACAAAGCCTTGGATTTAAATTTGGGTTCTGATTCTGTACAGCTATGCTGCCAGTAGACTGTGAGGCAGATTGAAATGGTTTGCTGTTCACACCATCAAAATGTTTTCAGTGGAAGGATTGAGCAACTGAGTCTGCAATTTCTAGCAACAACCTTATGAGCAAAATGTCACATACTAAACGTGTTTTATATCTCTCCTGCTGTTTGACAATGTGATCATCTCTGTGGAGATGCAGCCTGCACTTTGGTCTTCTCAGGCTCGTCAGCTTAACATATTTGAGCTCTCCTGGAAGATCTGATTGCCTTGAAAACCTTTTAAAACATACTTTAATTTTCTTGCTGTTCTCTCAGTCCACTCAATGCAGGTTAGCTTTGTGCTCTTCATCACTCAGCATAATGTAAATGCACTTCAGTCCATTTTGAAAGGAATCATCATGGTCGTTTGATTGCATGAAATAAAAACAACATCCTTTCCCATCAGACGTTTACAGTAGATCAAAACCAAAATGAAAATTCAAATGTTGAAAGCTGCTTCCTCAAACAGCGACAAAAAGTAGTCATGAGCAAATGAGAGCTGAAACATTTCAGTCATATTTAGTTCCACAAATAGGTTTTGCTTTTGGTCAGGCTTCCTGTATTTGGTGAGCTCGCATGTGTTCAGCAGTGCGCTATGAACAGCAGCAACAGTTACTTTAATTTTGTAATCATGTGGCAAAGCAGTAAAATATCTGCAATGTATTTCATAGACAAAGATTCCAAATTATCTAACTTATTTCAACAGGCAAGCAGTCCTACAACAGGAACAGCTCCCAGGAGTCAATCACGGTTGTCTGTCTGCCCTTCCACTCAGGACATTTGTAGGTATGTGCTGAGAAAAATATACTTGAACCTGGCTGATACTTGTTAGTTGTTGTCTTTATTAAGTAATATGTAGCTCTTGCTTCTGCTTAACACTGTTCATAATTTACACAGACTTTAGTTTTCTTTTGATCTCTCTTTGTTTTGGTTCTGTTTTTGCTTTTCAGTCTCATATTTTTCTATTAAAATTCATGTTCTCATTTTCATCCTTTTTTTTTGTAATTTCTGTCTTTCCACCCACCCTTACCATTTCCATCCCTTTCCTTTGCTTGCTGCTGTGACCAGATCTACTACCTTGCATGATTTGTCAGAAGATGAGCATGAACATGCAACCCCTGTCATGGTGCTGACCCCTTCTAATAGGGAGTGTGGTAAGAAACAAGTAAAACGAAGGTTTAGGCGGAAAAGAGAGACTGGAGACAATGGTGAGCCTACAGAAAAGCAAGGAAAGGGGAAAGACTGTAAATTGCATCCTGAGCCTGCAAGATCCAGCTGGAATGCATCTGATACATCATCATCTTCGGATGAGAGTCAGTGGGCTCAGGCTAGGAGGAGGGCGAGAGAAAAGGCCAGAATGCCCAGGAGGGGGAGAAGGAGCAATAGGTCATGCAGTAACCAGGATGGGCCCTCAAACAATAATGCTGTTGAACTTGTCACCTTGGGGACAATGGGGAAAAAGAAGCAAGAGGCGTCTGACCCTGAGAATCCTACTTTAAATCACCGCCGAAGAAGGGTTCCAAGGCTTAAGGACTCGCAGTCTTCAGCATCATCTCAGGAAGCACGGATTTCCTCGAGAAAATGTGGGAAAAGCAAAGGGAAAAGCTACTACAGAGATCGCCAGCCTGCGTCTTTCCTTAAGCACAATAAAGATACGAAGGACTGCTTTGTGGAGGCAGGCTCCGGCAGCGATGCTTGGGCAGTCCCAGATAACGGAGCACCTGCTGGGGCAGGGTCCGGTGTGACTGATGCTGTCCAGAAGCCTCCAGTGTTGTATGATGACTGGTCTGATGATTTAGAAGTATGCAGGTTAGTCCCTAATAAGACAGATTCAGCGTTTGTTCTCAAAAGGAATTTCTCACCGCCGTGGGCTGAGTGCCCTTCTCTTGTCTGCTTTCTGTCACTGCTTCTCAGTAATAAACTCCTAGGCGGGCCCTAAGAAATAACACAAAAGGTTTTTCTGCAGAGGAGTTAGCATATCTCAATCTGAAGACATACTTCTCTTATTTCAAAACAGTAATCCTACAAGGGAACAAAATGTTTTTATTTTCTTCATTTTTCTTCATGAAAATGGTCACAGTGTGTCCTCTGGCAGAGTATTACTGTGTTTTAAATCTCTAGCCAGAGGCAGAGAATGAGGCACAGTGCCAGATAGCTCAATACAATGGGATACAGAGTTTTTCATTCCTGGGTGATCAGTTCAAATCCAACTTTGGTCCCTCTTTGTCATTTTTCATTGACTTACATGAAATAAATTTGTGGTCTTGATTCAGTGTCCTCTAGAGCTACCATTACCATGGCAATCTGATGGATGGTGCCTGCAAAACACCCTCTCCAGTTGGGCGTAAGTTGTACGGGACTTTGCACTGCTGAGCACCCCTGCACTGAGAAAGCGTAAGGGCTGTTAGTTTGGTACCCATCACAAGGACTGGAGCAATACGAAGGGTGATTGGGCAGAATAGGCATTAAAATAAGCTCTGGGAAAGAAAAATCAACACCAACAGTTCTCTCTAGTTCAGAAGTTCAGGCTTCTGACAGTCTGATAACCGTGGTGTGAAGTACACAATCAAAAGGTGAGCATTTCCGCTGGGAAATGAGAGCAAGCTGGCCACTTCTGAGCTAATGTCTGAATTTGGAGTAGACAGCTGGGTGGACTTGAGTTACTTCGTTTAGTTGTAAATGAAAATGCACCATCCTGTAAGTTTGGCAGAACTGAAACAAGTATTTCTTTTTTTTTTTTATTATTATTACTTTTTGTTCTCCCCAGACTTGTGAGCCAGCATTGACTCTCATCTGCAAAGTGTAAATGAGGATCAGGCTTAGTTTCTTGATATGGTAACCCAAAACTTCTCACTTTTCTTTGCTGGGAAGAAATTTGCATGGAAATGTAAACACACAGTCAGAATGAGGAAGTTCACGATGCCACATCAAGCAGTTTCATAGTATACTTCAACCTAGTAACACACTACAAAGGTCCTAATTTTACAAAGAAAAAAGGTAACATGCAGGCATTGTGCTTTTTTTCATAGCACATGATATAAGATATAAGATATAAGCCATTACAAATATAGCTAGTGATATGCACTCCTTGTCACACTTGCCAAGTAAGAATGCACATTTCAGTTGTCTGACCATTGTCTCTCATGATAGTTTAAGGTTTTTCAGAGTAAAGTCCAGTTGTGTTTGTACAGCAGGACCACAGCCTTGGCTTGGGATCCCTTCCCCTTACAGAAATGCAAAGAAACAGCAGCGGTGATAAATATGTTATATATTGTTGAAGCAGTTGAAGTATGTCTGTGTGGTATGATGCAGAGATGTGCACAGATAACTACCTTAATACTGTCAGAGTCATCTTAAATTTCTGAACCACCAAGCCTGCCTGTATTGAAGATGCAGTGTAGCAGGCACAGTACATATATAATAGGGCCATTTAATCATTATTAACTGAATATGAGGTACCCAAAAACTGAAATAAATAATTGCAGTATAGGTCTTTATACAGTCTTAACTACGTCATGTTCTAAAAAAAAACCAAGATAGTTACAGTTTTGTAATTGTCTCATGTAGGTTAATCCTAACTGTTGCCAAAGTCCCCAAACTTAGACTTTGCTTTCAGATGGAAAGCAGACTGCAGGTTTTTTTCTGTCTTCTCAACCCATTCAGATTTATTATAATTATTCGGGCACTTTTTGCGAGACTTGGAGATTGGTTCAAGGATGGACTTTTTGGATGTACATGCCAACTTTTCAGCTAGGCTCTTGTTTAGTAGAGAAAGGTTGGAAACTTTTGGTAGGTGTATGTTCCTGGGCTCACTGTCAGCCGAAATGCTCTTTGAACAACCAGAGCTAAACTCAACACAGTCAATAACTCGGCCTGTTGAGCAAAATCTGTCAAGACAGTCATAATTGCATTTATCTTCATGTCAGGGGTAATGATGTATTTTTTTGTTGTCATTACTAGGTGTATCATACTGATGATAATACATGTAGGAAAAACCTTACAAAATCAAAAGCATGTTAATTTTTCATAGCTGGTAAGTTGTCTTAATCAATTTGCAGACAGCTGAAGAAAAAGGAAGACAGTTTTTACTACTGATTGTCATAGACTGTAGTTTTGGTTTTTCAGGGCAGGTCCAGGCACCTAATTGACTCATGATCTGTGGCATATTTTTCTTCAGATTCACAATCTTGCTTCTGAAACAAAAAAAGAGAATGACATTTCAACGCAGATGTGCACATACACAGTAACCATTTTTCTGCAGGAGAAATAGAAAATCTCATCTAGATGGGATTGTGTGGAAATAGCAGAGGAACAGGGATCTTGAAGGTCTCCTGGTTCCAGTTATTTCGTCGTTAAGTGTTTGGGTAGGCATTTTTTTTTCCTTTACTTCCTCATAAATTCCTGGCAGTGAAATGCATATATGCACATAAGCCTATAAACAGTTTCCTCAGTGCGCATTTCCTGCATGAGCGGGAATGTGACAGGACACACCCTCCTCTAGCATCAGCACAATAATCATGCTGATAAAGTATAGTGCCATGGCACGATATATGTTTTTGCTAGATTGACGCGGGCCTCGGTCACTTCAAGTGTGACATTTCCCCTTCTAGTGTCACTGTTTCTCTGTTTCCAAAATGATAAAAGAATGACATGATACCGATGATGATCTTCCCTGAACCCTGGCAATCTCTTCCCTGAACCTTTCTCTGGAGTCCATTAGAAGGCAAGGTTTCTGCTTTTAGGATTAGGGACAACAATATAAGTTAGTTCTGACTATGCTGAGTTGTTTTGGCACCTAATTTTTTTTTTTTTTTTGAGATTCACAGTGTACGCTTTCTAAATCATACAGTTGGGTCCCCCTTTTCCTAAATTGCCCTGTGTCTGAGATTTTCTCCATATATACTGTTCTGCAATTTGCCATGTGGCTTGAGGCACAACCTCAGAAATAGCTTGCTTTGGTCTGCACGAGGGTAATCTTACTGAAGGGAAAAGTTGTGTGTGGGACATGGAAAAGTGAACGGATTGTGAGGATTTAGTCCCATGGATTTACACATAGGAATTACTAAGGAATGAAAAAGGGTTAGTTGATATTATCACTAGTGTATCAGAAGTGCCTTGTGTATTGAGTCTGAATTAATGTTATGGTATTTTTTTATTTATGATGGGAGAATTGAAAATATTTTCTGTTTTACTAGTTGTGCTTTTAGTGTAAGGTCTTTTTGTAGCTCTGATGCAATCATTTCAGCAATAGCACTGAACTGTGATTCTGTAAGCTGAAAGAAACCACACACACTTAAATTAGATGGAGTTTCTCACGATGAAAAAAAGGTGTACGGAAAGTAGAATTTTGATTTTATGGAACTCCATGATATGCAGTGAGGTAAAGGAAGGGCCCTCATTTGAGGAGTAAATAGAAGAGTAGACCATGCCAGAAGGCTGGTAAGAATGGTGTAAGTAGTAAGGGAGATGAGGAAGTTGATTCATGAAACCTGCAGAATCTACTTCAAGTATTATTTTTTTTAAAACAGCTTTAAAAATCTAATATATTAACTACAAACCTGTTATAAACTAGGATGGGTATTTCTATGTGTTAACACAATCACAGGTAGGAAGAAATAGTGTACATTGCACTTGACAAGAGGCAATATGATTACGTAGTTTCTTTCTGTGAAGTTGTGTTGTAACAGGGTGGGGTTTTTTTAACATTATTTAGCAGGACCTGCAAAAGTAGTATCTTGCATGAAAATACATCCTGAAATATTCAGGTAGTAGAGCGCTCACAGAATCAGCAGACAGAAAGCCTCTTAGGAGGAAGCAGGTCCTCATGGACTTGAGGGAAAAAGAGAAAGGTGAACAGAAGATGGACATAGAGGCTCAAATACTACCATTGAAATTTAACACTCATTTGAAATATTTATACGGAGTCCGTGAAGTTGGATCCAGTAAATAATTTAAACAGTAGTGCAGACTACATATACTTGAAATACCATCCAGAGCCCTCCAAAAACTGGAGGATGTTGAACTGCCAGATTGTAGCGTTTGGCAGAAGAGGGTTTTTAACCTGTTTCTCCCTGGGACGTTAATGCCTTCTTTGGGGTCTTGGGGTGATACATTCCTTCAATAGGAACTGGATCTCTGGATCTTGTCCTGCATGTTAGCTCCTCACCCATTCCTTTTAAGTAATTGTGACTGCTGCTTACTTTCCTGTTCAAAGCTTTCTTTCTGCAAGGTGACTTTCTGATAGGAATCTCCTGCTTTTTGAGGAGCCTCCTCCTCTGTATGATGGTCTAGTGGTTCATCAGTCTTTGAAGCAGTATGAAATCCTGGTTAATTCTATTCTCTGCCTGATGGTTCAAAGCCCCATCTGTCACCTCTTTAGCCATCTGGTTCTGCAGTCTCTTTTGGAAGCTCTCCATGATTCAGAAGGATGCAGGGAGCACCGAAACAAGGCAAGCATGTCTTTTTTGTGGTTAGAGTCACTTAATGGGGCAGAACTGAGTCCTGGTTTCTGCTTCTTTCTCTCAAAACCTACTAGTATTTTTAGTGCAAATATGTGAAACGGTGACACTTTTTGCTATAAGGTTTGGGTGTGAGGAGACCCTTGGTTTTAAGGGTCCCATTACTAAATACTTAAAGCTTGTGTATGTTCTGTAGGGATTCTGTAGGGAGTTTAGTTCCTTGAAGCTTTGACTGTCACTAGGCAGGTGGGAGGAAATCTAAATCCTTCTTTAAGATGCAGTCCCTAGTTCTTTGAACTGTGTTCAGTGCAGTAAATCTTGTCTGACATGTGCCTTGAGTTGCACTGACGGTGCGTCTGAGGCAGAAATTATTTGTAACTCTTTAGATGGTTAGATATCCTGTTTATCACCTGTAATGAAAGAATAATAGAGGGACAAGAAATGTTGACAAAAGAAAGATTTAGTGTGCTTTTGCTAATGTTGTTGGGTCACTTACAAATTCCGATCATGTTTACAGAAATCAAGAGAAAGCTTTACCTAGACCATTATGAAATTCCACCGGTGTGGTGCAACGTTTCGAAAATTTTTTTTTCTGTAGTCAGATAAAGGCAGCTGACTGTATGACATAATGGAAGGGCAGGAGTGACAGGGAAGAGGTATACAAATTGATTACATTCAGTATGGAGAATTAATGTGCTTCAGTCACACTGTATTTAAATGGAGAGGAAGGCCAATTTGTCATTTAGATTACTTCATGATTTAACAGTGGAAAGAGTGTAAAAGAGATTGAAAAAAAAAAAAAGCCTGCAAAATGAAAGGAAGGAAAACATGGCATGCTGTACCCTATTGTAGGGTGAACATACTTAGTGAATTTAACTTTTTTTTTTCCCCAAGTGATAAATTATGCAGGAGCAGAGTTTTATATATTTTTGGTTTCTGTTTATGAATGAGTTAATTATTTGCTGTGAGTTGTTTGCTTTAATTTTAGGTTCTAACTATCTAAAAGCACTGTAAGCACTTTATAAACTGGCAAAAAGAGAAAATTACCTTTTTTGGACAAGAGAACAGTTTTCTTCAGGTTATCAGGCAGTAACAACAGCAATTTTGTGCATCCATTTGCAAATGTGGAATTGGTTTCTTTTGGTCCAATTAAGATAACCTAGGAGCTCATGGTAGTTCATGCTGGCAGCTAATAATCCTCTGTTAAAGATCAAAGCCAGGGATTCACTTGGTCCAATATCTTCCAACTATGCTGTTTCTCCCTGACTAAGCTCCCTTTAGTAACAGTGAGATACAGCAATGAGATGTACCCACTGAACAGGGTAAGAATTTGTCTTTGCATAATCATTATGAGTCCAGGTATGCTTTCCAGTGAAGGTCAAGATTATAACTGCCTTTTGGATCATTTCTCACCAAAAATAATGTTTATGGAATAAGCATTATCTTCCTTGACCGTATTTACATGGAGAAGGTATTTCCCCTTTTTATTAGAGAGATTTGATAGAAGTTTTAAGAAGAAAGCATTTCTATTCTACTGGTATGTTTCCATCCGCAGGATCTACGTTAGTTTATTATCATGCTGTAGTTCACAGTGCATAGAAATAGCATCAAAGGGGTAGTAAACATGTCATGATCACGAGGCCATAGTTCCTCCTAATTTTGTTAGTGAAGGGGTCTCCATTAATGCTTTAGTTCAGATAAGGAGCCTGCTTTTGAAGCACACCTGATCACCTTTACTTCTGCCGTGATCTAGACCACGCTGAGGATTGGTCTCAGGGTTCTCCAGCAATATTGCTTTTGCGTAAAAGTAAGCTGAAAGATGTAGTCCTGGTCCAACCTCAAATCAGTATGAAATTAAAGCAACCTCCACCAAGATGACCCTGATGTAGATATCAGGTTTTCAGCACCAGCTGTTTTTTAAAACAGATTTAGTATATTTTCACTGCTTGTTAGCATAGACATAGCTCTATAGCACCCAGGAATATTTGGGAACAATACAGTTTTTACATAATTATGCCATTTATAGGCCTTAAACATTATCATACATCATTATCAGTATGCCCATGCCCCCTTATGCACTTTGATTTTTGAAAACCTTAGAGACATTCCCCTAGGTTGTACATTTGTTAATGAGGGTAAAATTTGACGTGATGTGTTTTTAAGGAAGTCTATAAAAGCTATCTGTGCTGTGTTACTGTAGCTAAACCCTTTGTCTATATGTAATGGCCAAGAATCCTTGAAAATTTTATTAGGCACGGAGATGCAGTGCTGATCTCAAATACAGGATCCACTGAAAGAGTTCTGGTGGTGCAGAATTACTGCAAACTCTTTTCCAGCAGCGTTACTCCCTAATGACAAGGCTTTTACATAGCTCGAACCACAAGCAGGGACGTGCTAATTTCATTCTTAGCCTTAATCACCTTCCTTTGACAATAGCTGCCTATGGGAATCAGCTGTAAAGATACTGTCCTAGAGGAGCTCTTGCCAACTGGGTAAGGGTAGAGGACTAAGTTTCACAATGCACACAAGACTCCTGCAGAATAAGTGCATTTTATACTTCATTGCAGTGGCATAGAAATCGGCCTATTTTCTTAATTACCGAAGAGTAAAGTGGATTAGTGAGAGACAGGTTAGGATAACTGCTGTTTTTCCAATGAGAGTTGAGATTAGCAGCTATTCTCTTTAATGAGAGTAAAATTGTTACCTTGCATGTGAAGGAAAAGCTACAAACCAGTTGGAATCTATCTGTATCTCTTGCAATAAGCAGTTCAGATGGTGACTAACCACCTAGATTGTAATTTTGGCTGCTATGATTTTGCCAGACTAAACCACTGTCCAGAAAACCTGAAAAATTTCCATGTGAGCTCCTGCTTCATACTGATTTTAGTTGACCTTTTAAACTACAATTATGTTAGAGATGTTTGTCTATATGGGACAAAAAATAATCTTAATTTGATGAGATGAGAAGTGAAGTACAGTCATCCAGGATACCTCTTGCCGTTTCTCTGAAAATCAACCTAAATCCAATTAGCATATGAATGTCTACAAGCTCGAGCCATCTTGTTTGTCTACTTCCCTTCCTGCCTTCTAACTTTTGCAATGAGCAGGACCAGGGAAAACAAGGGAAAACAGTTCATAGTCACGGAATTAAAGACAGCGTGACAATACCACATTCTGAAGATGCCTCACTTCTGGGTGCTCCGTTTAGTAGCATCTCATTATTTAAATCTGTTACGAAATTTCGCTCGTTTATATATGTAGGGTGTCAATATGGCCTGCAGCGAAGGAGATGGTATACCTTAAACTACAGGCAACTTTACTTACTCATTTTGCATAGTCATTATGGTACAAAGTTTAATATGTCACATACAATTTCTCAATCAAGCATTGCATTATCAATGAGTTTTTCAGCATCATTTGAATTTGCTTTAAGTTCAATTAATATTTTGAACAAAAAGAAATACTGAAAAATAGTTTTAAATGTTCTCAGTTAACTTTTCATTTTTACATACATCATTCTCTAAAAATTTTCTAAATTGAGCTATTCTGTTTCTGTTTGAGAATTGTATATTGTGTCAGGAACATACAAGAAATCGGCAACAATTTTATATGAATTATGCAAAATTTTTCACAAGACTAATTCTGTTTTCAGTTCAGCATTTTTGATTTTTTTCCCTGCAAAATATTTTTTTTTCTTTTTACTAATTACTGCATTATAAGTGAACCTGCTATTTCAGAACATCCTTTAAGGATTTTTTTTGGATTTTTGTCTAATATATGCACAGTGTTGGCATAAATTTCTCTGGCACATCTATGTGCTGAAGGTTGTAGAAAACAATTCTGTGCTATAGAAGTATGTGCTGGGTAATTAAAATACTGGCATACAAAGCAAAAACTTAAGCATAAGAATGACTGCACTGTTAGAGAATTACTTCACAAAGTTTCACAGCTTTCTTTACAGAAAAATGTTCTCTGATCGCAAGGAGTAGGGATATGTCTGTAGGTGTATGTTATACACACACACACACACACACTAATTTGCATATCTGAATCAGAAGTTCATCTAATAGCTTGTATATGCTGTGTTGTCTGGTATACACATGATTTATAGAGCAAAAAACTCCTTTGAAGCCTTGTACTTACCTTTTCCCCTAGACAAGCACGGTCCTGTTCCTAGGCAGGAATCTTTAAAGCACTAAGATGTCAAACCTACCAAAAAAAAAAAAAAAGTAAAATGCAGGCTCAATTTGTGACTATAAAGGGATTCTAACTAAACGGATTCAGTCAAATATCTGACTTCCCTCCCCTCCATTTCCAGATAGTCAAAAGTATTGCTCTATACTGAAGGTCATTTATCTGCTAAATGACTAGAAAGTTGAGAAAAGCTGAGTATGTAAATTCTGTAGGTGTATCTGAGCAGATGAAACTGCAGCTATCAACCACGATCAGTGCTGTACTACAACTTGTAAATAGATCAATATAGATTTAGCAATTGATTTTTTTTTTTCTTTATAGTGGAGAGTGTGTGGGGATTGCATTCAACTCATTTCTAAAGTATGTAAGCAAATTTTACTCTCAGGATAAGTTCAGCCCTGTAAATAGTCAGTCTGATGGGTCAAAATTTTCAACAGTTGTAATCATGTGAAAATAGGAAACTAGAATGGAAGTTCTCTGCCTCCGGGCTAGGTTTAGATGCGGTTCAGGCAAGACTGTACTTTGTATCCCTACCTCAGTTCTGTTTGCACGACGTATTTTTCAAAACCATTATTTACAATTTATTTTCTCTAAGTTGTAATACTTACGATGTGCATGACAGATAAATACAGCAAAGGGCAAAGAGGCACCAAATTCTGATTCAGGACTCGTGGCTGAGCAAGATATTACGTTATCTGGCCCAAGTCTTTAAGAGATATTTAAGCGATATTTAAGCAGTTAGCCAATACTCTGTTTCAATAGCTGTCAGGCACCGTCCTATCTTTAAAGACTGCGATTGTGAGTTTAGGTAGCACAAATTTCTTTTAAGCTAATTTCTTCTGGCTAAGCAAATAATGAAGAGCTAAATTGCACCAAAGAGCATTCGAGCTAATGAAAACCATGCCTTTGGTTATTTTCTTTGGACTTTAATTCCATTTGAAGTTTGTTTTTATACTCATTACATATTTCATGGTTATAAAGCTAGAAGAGGCCATTAGGTTATTTAGTTTGAGGTTTTGTGTAATCTAAGTTCTTCATGTCACCCTGTTATTTATATGTTTTGCTTGTAACTTCTGTAGAATGAAAGCACAAAAAGAATGCATAATTCATATAGTGTTTTTCCGTAAAAGTATTTCTACTAAAGAATACTTCATTTCAGATTTGCAGTGTCACTTTATTTGAAGATCCCAGTGGAGTTTTAGGCTTGTATTTTGGCTCTTAAAATAATTTTAAGCAATTCTGGCAGTAGTGGAAAAAAGGCTCTTGGGTACATAGCTTGGTTGTCTAATTTCTAAATAGTTTAAATGCTAAGCCTGTAAAATAAATTATGTATAGCTTGAATTTAAATGAACAAAGAATACTAGTTTTCCTTTGGGAAATAGCTTTAATTTAAAAAGAAAATGATGTTTTTTATGTACCTCTCAGCTGGGAATGCATTTGTTAGCAAAATAGCTATTCGGTGTTTTGAAAATTTAGTTCTGCTTAAGCCACAGGCTCAATAAGAAGTCAGCACACAGACAATTTCTACATAAGAGCTAAGCTGCTGATGCACCTAGCTTGGCTGGGTGAGTAAAGAAAAGACTGTAAATTGAGTTCTTGTAAAACATGTCTCACAAAAAGTGAATGTGTGCAAGATAGAAGTTGTGGGTGTTTTCTTCTCCCCTCCACTCCCATGGGGTATTAGATGCTAATTAGTGTATGGGCACCACTGTAAACACTGAAAAGCTGGCTTTTGTGCACCACATTCCCANTTTTTTGGTTGGTTTGGTTTTTTTCGTTTTTCATCTCCTGCTGCATTTCTAGCAAAGCAGCTTTGTTCTGCTTTTGCATTATTGTAGATTCATTTTCTCATGGCTGTAGGCTACACCGTGGAAGCATAGTGAAGCTGCTGGTGTTGATCCATAGGTCTTTTACTTAGATATTGAAATGTCCTCCTCCCCTTGCTTGTAGACTTAGCAGCCTCAATGCGGTGCTGTAGCCAGTCTTCCACCGGTCTTTGCCAGGCTGCCTCCTGACATACGCCAGGTGCTCCTGGTTATGAAGAAGGTCACCCTTCTTCCCCTACCTGGCTGGTAGGAAGAGAACCTCACTTCAGGGCTTTCCGCAGCCTTTTTCCTGCCCCACGAGCAGTGTGGCCACAGTTTTCTGCACAAAGGGGCAAGTTATTTCTCAGATGTGTTCAGCCTCCTCTGCACGCACGACCTGAGGGTGTCTTTTCTAAGTTTCTAAGCAGTAAGTTTTGTTTGCGTGACACAAGTTCTAAGCTGTTGTTGCTACTTCTCTATTTTGAAATAACATTTCTCAGGCTTCAGCTTTTTTTTTTCCCCCTCCTTACATGCCAATTTGACTCTTAGGACATTCATTAGGGTTTGGGTGCTTTGTCGCATTTTTCTGGGGTGGGGACAAGAGGAAGTTACTCTTTGTTGAGGTAAACCTCCTTCACTTCAGCTATTTGGTTAAGTCTTCTGCTCACTGTAGAGCTTTCTTTGCCCTAACAGAGATGCTTGCCAATAAAACTGGTGGTGTTTTTGATGGGTGAATGTTTTCTTGGTATTATCAAGAGTCTTTTTGGAAGAGGGGAAAATCACCAAGACGTTTGGGCACATGGCACAGAAGAAAACCATCAGATTGCGATGTTAGGATACTGATCATTTTATGCAAAACCGCAACGTGAAAAGCTCTGTATCCCATTACAAGGTAACAACAGTTCTGGGACCAACCCCTACCTTAGGGTCTGCTTACAGGTGTAGTTTTTGTTTTCCCAGATAACAGCTGTCTGCTTTAAAGGGACAGCAAAGAATGAAAAATAGGAAGAACAATGACTTTTTAACACCTGCCTCCTAAAAAGCATGTGCACGTGTGTGTATGCAGTGCCATATGCATTACTCCAAAGTACTCAAAACTTTCTCTTATCCTTTTAATGGTGTAACTCCAAAGAGATATCCTATGAACTTTTTGTATTTTTCATACTGGGTATTTCCAGTTTCGGGTTAGAGTCTGCTAACTTTGTGTATTTTATTGGCATTACTTGCAGACCAAGGACTGTTCAGCTCTAAGAAAGAGCACTGGTATTTGTCTTAACGGTTTTGCCATGCATAAAAGGGAGAAACAGTCTTATTTCTATCGATTCACCTTCAGACCACGTAGCGAATTCAAAGTGAAATAGCTAAGTGAAGAGAAATTACTAAGTGGCAGAAGGGAACAAGGAATATGTTCCTGGGCCTCAATCCGAAAGGTCATACAACTTGAGTCGTATGAAAGTCAAGTCTGAAAAAGAAAAAGCAGTGTAAATGAACCAGTGCCTTTGCCTTGCTGGTTGGCAAGTTCCCTCACTAGCTCTTGCTGTCCTTCCTGTCAGGATCTGTCACTGTGAGGGAGATGATGAAAGCCCCCTCATCACACCGTGTCGCTGCACAGGGACCCTGCGCTTTGTTCACCAGGCCTGCCTGCACCAGTGGATCAAGAGCTCGGACACGCGCTGCTGTGAACTCTGCAAGTACGACTTTATAATGGAGACCAAGCTCAAACCTCTTCGGAAGGTATGGTGCTTTTGAATTTCATTGCCCTCAAGTGACAAGTGGCCACAACGGCTGTGCAAAGTACTGGCACAATTAAAGAAACATCTGCCTGTCCAAAATGGCTTTGTATTTGCTGTTGTTAAGTCAGTCCCAGTGATTTTATTTCCACACTGGAGTTATCTCATTTACAGCAGCAGAGGATTCTGACTAAAGACTTCGTTTCAGCAGACGTGCAATATAAATGCACGAGCGATAGGGGTTTTTTGTATTTAGAATTTTTATCTTCAGCTTTTTGCAATTGGCTGATCTGCTTATTTTTAAGCCAGAAAGAAATCTAACTCGCTGCGTTTTGCTCCTGAGTAACACAGGCCACTTCACCCAGTAAGTTTTATACTGAGCTCATAACTTCTGATTGAGAAAGATGCTTACGCCAATGTGGAGACAGCAATTATGAAGTAACACAGTCAATCAACTTAGCTGCATCTGTTCTAACTGTTACACTTGTGGGTAAATTAATCACTCGTACATTAAGATTAGTTAATGGAATCTAAACTACAGGGCAACCTCGTGTCCTGAAAGTCATCTGTATGTTATCTGTGCTCATCTGTTTTCCAGGATGATTGAATTTAACGGCACACAGGTTGCCAGTATAGGGACGGTGAAGAGTTTGTTAAACGTGTGGATTTTGTCTTCTTCGGAATGAATCACTTCTCCTCTAATTTTTCTCTAAAAATGCTTTCATCCTTTTGGGATTTTGTTGCACCTTTGAAGTTTAAGTGAATCTGGAACAGGGCCAGTTTTGATTTAAAATAAATTTCAATGTGAGACCCCTTGAAAAACATTTAGGAACTATTAGCTTATAACTACTGTGTACATATGTAGTAGTGTTTTGATGGCAAAAGACATTTTGGTTTTGTCAGCTTTGCACAGGTAGCAGTTCAGAGAAAGGAGAGCAAATTAAGTTCCTTCTCATTTCCCATCCACAGAAATTATCTAGTAAGTCCCTGATGATAAGCCACTTTGGAAGAGACAATTAGGATTGATTTGACAAGCAAAGCTGGTGATAGGAAAGGACAGAGTTCTCAAGTGCCAGGTAGATCTTGCCAGGTAGACTGCAAATGGAAGCAGATGTAAATAAAAACCTGATAGCTAAAAACTTAATTATATTGACTTAGTTTTTAGTAATTGCAGATAAATTTTAGCTAATGTGATAGGAAAGAGATAATTGTATAAAACCCTCTGCCTATAGCATATCTTCCAGGGTTTTTTTGGTGTATATGTGTTTCTATTTTCAACACAAATTGCTTAACCTTCCGTCTAAAAAATACACTTGCAATAGCCACTTTCCCCGAGAGAATATACAGATATCAGTGTTTTTAACAACAGACTTTTCCTGATTGTGTTAGATAATAGAGTGCCTTTAAAAAACTTGGAATAAAATGTACAGCATCCAAGGTGAAAAGGAGTGAAGTATGTGAATAACTGTTGATAGCAGAAGTAGGCACTTTTAACTGTGTGTGTCTCGTCATTGCCGCCCACCCATTTTTTCCTGTAATTGAAAAAAAATAATGGAATATGGGCAGATTTAGAGTGGTAATGTAATGCCTGTAAGTCGGTTTTTTCTTAATTGATTGATTACCAACTTTTTATCTTATCATTGGTTCTGAGGTAAGTTTTTGATTTCTGACACATAAAAAGTGAGCCTCTTCTTTCAGAGAGGGTATTTTTGTTTCTGCTTGAAGCAGCACTTAAACGTAGTTTATCTGCCCAACATGCTGCCAGTGCTGCAGCATGCAGCATGCAATGCTGCCAACATTCCCCCCTTCAGATGCAGTGCAACAAATATTTACCTGTACAGTATGGACCCAGCGTCCAATTTCAGATCCTTTTTTATAATTTACACCCATTTCAGAAACCAAAGCCAAAGTTTCCAAAGTTAAAATTAGTTTCCCCTTTTGCAATTGTGGCATTCATCTGTGACGTCTTTCATAGGTTATATTAAATTAAATATATGATCCCTAATAAGTGTATGCACTATCATCACCATCATTCACAAAGTTACGAAATACTAAAAGGTTTATGAGAAGCTGTTTTGTAAACCAAGCCTTTTGACAATTGCAGCAAAGACAAGGTAAGGGAGAAAAGAGTGATCACAGAGAGACCTGCCAGGTAAGTGCAGCTCACTGGTAACTTTCCACCCAAACAATCTTTTATAAAAAGTCACTGAAAGTGCTGTTTTGTTAAAAACTACATGTTTTGCAAAAGTGGACAATTCCAATGAAACACTGGAAAGCTGAAGTGCTTCCCGATCTTGTCTCCCTGTTGCAGTGTCTGAAAGTCACTACAGAGCCTGTAGGGCTTCCAGACCTTCTTGAGAGCTTTAGGTTTTGCTAAGGCTTGGCTATGTACTAGACCCTGAGAGCCTTCAGTCTCCAGCACTAAATCCAGCCTGGCAGCAGTGAATTAAAATTTCCCAGATCTCCTATGGATGGAAAATGAGGAATTCTCTGGTTGTAATGGCAGGGACATTATGAGCAGTGGCAGTTATATCTGAAAATGATGTAATTCTCATCCGCTTTGCTGTATGCCAAGTGGAAACAGCAAAATTCACAAAAAAAAAAAAAAAAAAAGATTTATTTTGCTAAGAAACTTTGAGGAATTCTGAAAACAGATTTCATTTCAGTGTTTCCTAAAGAAAAGACCACAGATTTACTTTCAACAGAAGCTACCTATTCATTTCCATAAGAAACTGATTTGATGAAAAAAATGGAAATTTCCCCTAAAGTAAAAGTTTATGTTTTCTAAAAAGACAAAAGTTCCATGGCTATTAGACCTGGATTTGAAGTGGCATTCTACAAGTGAAAGGTTCACATCTGTTAACCAATTTTGATTTTTAATCTCTACACCCTTGATTTGAAATTCTGTAGCTTGGTTCTTGACTATGCATTGCTTCATTATGATGAATTTTATCATAATACCATTGTAACTTTCCAACCACTGGTCTCCTGAAGGGAAAAATTACAGACCACAGAATTTAATTACTGGTATCTGTACTTTTGTATTTGCAGTATCACAAAAGCAGAATTTAAATATAAAACAAACTATTTGATTCAACTGGTGAATTACCAACTTTATTCATGCCTCAGCCTTTCATGCACCATCCATGTTTCCTAACAGTTTTTTATCAAAGTCTAGGGTTTTATGGCAAGATTATGTTTGAATATCATGTCATACAGCTGCACCCATAAGTGACAATGTGCAGCATACTAAGTTAACATAAATCAAGACACCTCTATTAAATCAATAGGCTTGTGCAACAGTTATTTAATTACGGAATCCTTGAAGGCACCAGACAGCAAATAAAACTTAGTGTAATCGTTTTAGTGGGGCTTTGCATTGAAGTAATCCTTTTAACCATTGATCAAGAGGCATTGCAAATGTTTCATATATTTGAGCAAGTCTCATTACTTGACTAAATATAAATTTAGAGATTAAATATTAAGCATTGCTTAGCATGTCTGTTTTATTTCTCCTGGTCTCTGTTATGTCTATGTATGGTTATAAATAATACAGTTGCATTTGTAGCTTTACCTTTTGACATTTGCAGTTTGACATTTCCATAATGCAGAATTTCTCATTTATAAAGTGACTTTATCATGGAAGGAATTAGAAAGTGGAAAGGAGCTTGTGTGAGCTCCTTATTGAGCTCTCTCAGGTAATAGCTTCATCCTGAGAAAATCATTCTGTCTTTAAAAAGGATGTAATCCTGGTAAAGTAGCACCTGCATTTCATATCTCTTGATTTTGGTGTTTGAAGCATGGTAGAAACAGGAACTGAATGAAAATAATCTGAGTATGAAATGGATTAAAGTCTCAAATTAAAAGGCGCTTAAAATGCAGTAATGTCTTCAAATAGAGATTTCTCCACAGTGTCTCACTATACTTCAAAATACTTTCTTTGCTATCTAAGACGTCTGATATCTGATGACTTGTTTTGCTCAGATGCATTATCCCAGCAGATTATTCTATGGTGTTGGGTATGTCTATTTTCTTCCCTGATTTTGTTTTACAAATTATTTACAAATACTGTCTTATTTAAGTGAGGCATAAGCAATATTGCATATTGTTACCATGTAGTTACTCTTGGTCATTAAGGAAGAGCAAGTCAATTTTTTGTTTAGGGAAGCATTACGTACCCATTGAGGTTGATTTTCCTTCTGATAGAAAGGGTATCTGAATTCATCCCTTTTAAAAATAGAGGATTGGGAGTGTTCTTTTAGAACAAAGTGATAGGTTTCTGTTAAATTAAACAGCAGCAAAAGCACTCTTAAAATAGTGATAATGAAAGAAATTTGATCTTGTGTATTTTGAATGTGTACACAAATCTTCTAAGTGTTTACTTCTCTTGTATTCTGTATTTGCTTGTATATACTGATAAATAGCACTTCTAAACATGATACGAGGTGCCTCTCTTTGGGATTTACACCCCTGAACTCCGTGGAACTTCTCGTGTACCCAGCTGCTGTCATTAGAGGAGAAGGAAGGAATGCTCTCTCCACTTGGTATAATTTATTTTATAAATAACCAGATTGCAATAAGAGTGATGAAATGTCCATGCCAGCTTTAACTCTCCTACAGGTTTCAAAGGTTTAAGTCCCAGTTGGAAATATGTGGTTCACGACTGCCTAGAGCAGGGTGTTTAGGTCCCGGAGAGAATTTATGGAACAGTCTAAATCAAATTTCTGTACAAAGCAAAACCCAGTTCAAGCATGTCAGTGCCCCTTTGTGGTCAGATTAGTGATTAACTGGTTAAATCAGTTTGGGGAAGATTTCAGCTGTTTGGTATGATGCTGATTTAACAACTGAATCAAAAGCACATAGTTAGTTATACTATAGTAGGTTAACGTTACTCTGTTTGCACAAGACCATCGGATCAGTGGGAGCTGTGTAGCCAATATAGACAATCCAGACATAGCATTTGAGCCAACAGACAACTTTTGGGGTAATGCCCAGCCCTAAGGCAGAGCAATCAGCAATTCTACAAGCCCATTAAAAAAAAAAAAAAAAAAGTCACCTATGGAAGCAGCAGAATAAAACTAGAATGCTGCTTTGAGAGTTATGACAGACCAAAGCAAAGTCTAAAGTGAATGTCTGTGATAGACAAAAGGAAAGCCTAAAGCTTGCTACCCTGGACTTCAGGAGAGCAGACATTGGCCTCTTCAGGGGTCTGCTTGATGGAATACAGCGGGATAAAGTCCTGGAAGGAAGAGGGGCCCAAGAAAGCTGTTTAATATTCAAGGACCACCTCTTCCAAGCTCATGAGTGATGCATCCCGACAGAGGAAGTCAGGTAATAACACCAGGAGGCCTGCATGGATGAACAAGGTGCTGCTGGACAATGTCAAACAGAAAGAGGAAGCCTACAGAGGGTGGAAGCAAGGATAGGTAGCCTGGAACAAATACAGAGAAATTGTCTGGGCAGCCAGGGATCAGGTTAGGAAAGCTAAAGTCTAGATAGAGTTAAATCTGGCCAGGGGCATCACGGGCAACAAGAAAAGCTTCTATAGGTATGTCAATGACAAAAGGAAGACTAGGGAAGATGTGGGCCCACTCAGGAAGGAAATGGGAGACCTGGTGCCCTGGGACGTGGAGAAGGCTGAGGTAGTCAACGACGTTTTTGCCGCAGTCTTCACTGGTAAAGGCTCTAACCATACCGCCCAGGCTGCAGAAGGCAAAGGCAGGGACTGGGAGAATGAGGGTCCACCCACTGTAGGAGAAGACCAGGTCCGAGACCAGCTGAGGAACCTGAATGTACACAAGTCCATGGGACCTGATGAGATTCATCTGTGGGTCCTGAGAGAACTGACAGATGAAGTTGCCAAGGCACTACCCATCATATTTTAGAAGTCATGGCAGTCCAGTGAAGTTCCCACTGACTGGAACAGGGGAAACAAACACCCCATTTTTAAAAACAGTAAAAAAAAGGAAGACCCGGTCAGTCTCACCTCTGTGCCTGGCAAGATCATGGATCAGATCCTCCTGGAAACTGCTAAGGCACAGGGAAATAAGAAGGTGAGTGGTGGCGGCTAACATGGCTTCACTAAGGGCAAATCATGCCTGACAAATTTGGTGGTCTTCTACAATAAGGTTACAGCACTGGCGGATAATGGGAGAGCAACAGATGTCATCTACCTGGACTTGTGCAAGGCATTTGTCGCTGTTCTGCATGACATCCTGGTCTCCAAATTGGAGAGACATGGATTTGATTGATGGACCACTCAGAGGATAAGGAACCGGCTGTACGGTTGCAGTCAGAGTTGCAGTCAACGGGTTGATGTCCAAGTTGTAAGCAGTGACAAGTGGTGTTCCTCACAGGTTGATACTGGGACTGGTACTGTTTAACATCTTTGTTGGTGACGTTGATCTTGGGATTGAGTGCATCCTCAGCAAGTTTGCCAACACCACCAAGCTCTGTGGTGCGGTTGACACACGGGAGGGAAGGGATGCCATCCAGAGGAACCTGGACAGGCTTGAGAGGTGGGCCCATGCCAACCTCATGAAGTTCAACAAGGCCAAGTGCAAGGTCCTGCATGTGAGTCAGGGCAATCCCATGCCCATGTCAGAGAGGTAGGTACTAGATGATCTTTAAGATCCCTTCCAAACTAAACCGTTCTATGATGCTATGAATCTTGAAGTCCCATTTCTTTCCCAGACTTAATGTTTCACTCTGGAGCGGGGGCACGTTTGCTTTTGCTCCCCCTGTAGGAGTTCAATGTGCATAGGGTGCCTTGTTTTACAAAACAGTTGTCACCTGCACTACTCTAAATCTAGTTGTAAATCTAGTTGGCCCAAACCACGACAAGCTCTTAGCTAATGTGAGAATGCCAAATTCAGCTCCCTTCTCTGTGCTCAACATAGTCCTTATAAAAGGAGTAAATCTTAAAAAATATGACTGCCTGGAGGAATTAATTCATAACTGAATGCTTTGTGGATAAATCTTTTTCTTGACAAAATCTAGTAGCATGCATGATAAATCCAGTGTGAAAATATGTAGAGTCTCGATTTATTTTTGGTTAAATGGTAGCTCATTAATTTGTATTTACATTCTTTATTCAAAAATACGGTGATCGCTGCCGAAAGTGATATAACCTGCAGAGACATCTTTGTGAAATCCTGCTATGAAATCAAACGTGGTCACCCTTAGAAACCACTTCTCCCACCAGAGTAGACTCTCAGAACCAGAAGTGACCTGCAGAGTCTCCCAGGGAAAAAAAAGAAACTTTGAGCACTCATTACTGTGTTGCTTGCTGTTTGCTTATTGCCCTGTGCTGTGAAGTATGAACCATCTGGTTTTTTCATCAGTTTTCTAATAAGACTCGTGATAAGAAGTGATAGCTAATATTGCATAGGTCAGGTAACATTGACTTGCTGTGGGATTAGTTCTCTTTTAACCCAGTTTGGTGAATACTTTGCAGTCCTTAACGTAGCACAAGATCCGACATTTCCTTTTGATTTCTGGTGCAGTGGCACAGCGTCGTCAAGGCAACCTGCTCCTCTGTTTTCTTTCTTCCAGTAAACTGTCTCAAAACATCGCTAGCCTCAAATCATTTTTTGTAATATGTGGGGTCAGACGCTTCACCAGTATGCACAAAGGCACAAAGCTATTACTTTCTTATTGGCTATCATGTCATTATAGTGAATAAGTTTGTGCTTGAGGGAGAATGTGTATAGTAGAGCTTTTAAAGTAACAATAATTCTATAGCATTTATATCCTATTGCAATGCCTCGAGGATGCAAGGGACTACTTTGTACAGACAGCTGTATTCCTAATTTCTGAGAGAGAGTAATAGGATATTACTGCTAATTGATCTGTATATAGATAGTAGCTTGCGGAGTAATGTTGTCTTGCATTTTGTGCCATAACAAGAATAACAGATCTTACCTTTCTCATAGTGGTAGAATTTGGGTTAGCTTTCCATCTCCACATTTCTTTCTCTTCCATTCAAGACAGCTTTTGTTCACACAGCTTTTCCAGTTCACATGGACCGCTGACTAGTGATGGTGACCTCTCATGCCTCATGGCTTGAAACCATTGTAACATACCCTTAGGCTTGCAAAAAGCAATCTTACTGTGATACTTTGCTGGGACACCCCCATGCGCAGCATCCTTCCTGGGGGGCAACAAGATGTTTGTCTTGTCATTGCTTTGAACTTGCATTTGTTTTAAAAGAAGCAAACAAAAAAATCTTACACCAGAAAATGAAATGAAAACTGTTGCCTCTTCTAATTAGCTGCTAGTAACCAAATTTGCTACTTCTGTTGCTTGGTAGCATTTACAAGAGCAAAGGGAATTCAGGAGATTGTCCAGCTCTGGCTATTAGTGGGGTTATCCACTGCTGCACACAGCCATGAACATGAGCTCTGGGAGGTACAAATCCTTCTGTGCTTTCTGAGGCTGAAATAAACAGTTGGTCTGAGCTGTTTTACAGATGCAACTTGCGTCAAAAGGTTTCACATTCATTTTACTTAAAGGGTCCTGCCCTATCCTGCATCAGCCTCTCAGTTATGTTTTATGTATTTGGGGTCTCCTTTTCATTTTTTTGATTTTAGCTCTTTCAGTGTTCTGTTTTTACACTTGGCCTCTTCAATAGTTATAACAGAGGAGGGGCTGGGTAGCAGAAGCATTGAAAATAATTAAGCGAATCTCTTGATACTGGTGTTACAACTAAAGAAATGTAAATGGAATGGTGCCCTGACACAAAATGTATAGCTAGTAATATAAAATGTAAAAAGCATAATCAACCCAAGCAGTGACCTAAACCAGACACTGTTATTCATGGACTTTTGTAAAAATGCCTTTTTTGCTCTTTAATTTTGAACCTAGAAATTTTACCAGCTCTAATGGGAGTGGGCTGCTATTCATGATCTGATTAATGTATGTATTAATCTCTCACATAACTTACATACACATATTACAGCATGTTTTTACCTCAAATTTATTTTCCCTGGGACCTACTCATGTGAGAATGATCTGAAATGAGCTTTAGTTCACAGGCTGATGCTTGCTTGTTGGTGAAACATAAGCAAAAACTGGCTTCTCTTGAACTTAGTGATGTTCTCTTGAACATAGCAATATGGTACTTGGTCTAAATTATGATCAAATAATCATAAACTGATAATTAACAGTTTATTGAGTATACTTGATAATTTTTAGCGTTAATTTAGTTTTATGCCTGTAGCATTTTATTAAAATTACTTGGAAAAAAGGAAGCTTTTCCTCCGGGAATTATTTAGATCTTTATTCATCTGCTCCAATTTGTATGTAGTAAAATTGGAATATGGAATACGTGGCATTTGTTGGAGGTCTTTCAGAATCAGTAGCTTTGCTCAGCTCTTTGCCACAACACTAGGCTATAGTTTTGTGTTAATTACTGTAGCCTTTCATCAACACACAGTTCCTCTATCTCATTTTGGATCAAAAGAGTCTCTCTTGTGGGAAGACTTACAGAGAAGGTAACTGTAGCTATTCATTGGGAAATCAGTATTCTTGCTAAAGTCATATTTATAGATAATGAAGCACGTCAGCTCCTTTTTTTAATCTTGGTTATGTGGCAATTCAGACATATGTGTATATACTGTATATATATAGTTGCAAAAATAAGATACGTCTAGATATGTTTAAACAACAATATATTTAAAAATACCAGGGTTTTGGTATACAAGGACATTTAAACCAAGCAACAACTTTGTAATAATTCAGACTGGTTTGGTTAAGGGAAGCTGGGAAGTTGAGTTGTTACATTTTGTGTACAATGCAGGTCTTACAACTTCGGGAAGAAAATAACAACCAGATAAAAAGAATTAGTGTTCCGGCTTACTTGTACTATTAATTTACTGGGTGATGGCAGGGGGAAGAATTAGTAAGAGCATCTCTGATCTATAAAAGGGAAGGATAGAAAATGAGATAAAAAGACACTCAAGATGTTCTTGAGGTTCATCCAACAGCACCAAATGGCAACTCTTTGTTCAGTGACTTTCAGATGCGGCTGCTTTCCACTTCTAGTCAACTGTACTCCATTTCTTGCAAGACTCTTTAGCACCTTTGTACCCTTCCGTCCCCCACTCGCTGCTGTACTTCATTCCTGTTACGGCACGTGATGCTGAAGGGCCTTGGGCGGTAGCGATGCGATACACGCTTCTGCAGGCCAGGTTGCACAGCAGGTTCTCCAGGTATATGGCTTTAGGTTTCTATTCCCTAAGACACAAATTAGAACTCTAAGGAATATTACATATTGGAAAGAGTGTTTATAGTACTGCAGTGTCAAATGGGAGAGTCAAGGACAGGATCAGCAAACAAAAAGACCAAGCACATTTAGTACAAGGCAGTAATGCAAGTTTTCATGCTTGCACTGGTCTAAGAGAAGGCAAACTTAGGTGGAAAATATTTCCTAGGTGGAAGGTGGAATAACTAATATTCTGTTGTAACTCCTGGGGAAGACTCTGTACGTCATTTATAACTACAGCTGAGTAACCAGAAAGTATATTTGTTGATTTAGCTTTTCAGGTGTCACCGGTTTTACTTCATCAGCTCTAATTTCAAAATGCATGCTTCAAGATACTTCTCAGCAGGCTAGACAATTTGATATCGAGGAAATTAAGCAGCATGATGAATACTGAAGAGAAGGTGATTGAAGTAAAGACTCTCTAACAAAACTGTGATCATATAACTATGTCTTAGGTGCCGAAGGGAACAGTTCTTCAGAGAAATTTCACTTAATTGGGACAGGACTAAAGAAAGTGGAGAGGCATACAAGACTATGTAATGGGATGCTGATCTCCAGCATCTTGCTATATCCACCTTTCTCTCTAATTTTTCTCCTTTTCCTATTTCTACTATGCTATCCCAGCCTTCTGTCCACATCCATCATGCTATTACAGACCAAAACACATTCAGATGTGCGAAGGCAGCCCGTGCTACTTGGTGTTCAAGACTGTGGCACAGACTGTTGGGAGATGGTTTGTCGTGGCTGCCATAGTGGAGGAAAGACTCGTGGGTGCTTTGACCCTGGCACAATCTGTCTCAAATCCAGCATTGCACACGTGTCACAGCTGCTTTTGTATTGCCCATAGAGTGCATATTGCAAAACGCAGCACTCCCACCTGCTTTGGTTGGAAAATGATATCTCAGCTTAACCGGCCTTGATGGAAAATTATGATCTGTGCTTTGTGGTATGGTAGTTAGATTGATTCATATATTTTTTTAATGTGTTTTTTTTTTGTGTGTGTGTGTGTCTAAGTTAATGTTGTTTCAGAGCTGGACTGTGATTTAGAGGCATTTGCTACTTAGTGACTGGAGGAAAATGTCATGCCTTCAATTAGGTGTGCTGCTCTTTCGGAAAGACAGAGTAGACAGAGGCGGGAGACAACCAGCTGCAAAGAGAATAAAAGTGGCACACAAACTAGACGCATTTGATAGAATGATTGTAGAAATACTGTAGGAAGAGCAGGTAACAGTAATATCTGCTTCTGGTTTTGACTAACAGTGATAAAAGTTAGTGGAGACGCAGATTTTACCCTTTTTCCTTGCTTTTTTATGGGTTAGTCACATGTAGCTTGTTTGTTTGGGGTTTTTTAAAATTATTTTTGAGCAATAGCCCAGGCACCTCAAGTGAATCTTTTCTAGAGTTCAAGATGCATACCAGACGTTCCCCATAGTTTTAACAAGTTTTGCATTACGGTGATAGTTCACTTCTGACCAGTGATTTAACGTTTTGCCTGCAGTTTTTCTATCAGGCTTATCTTATCTATAAGGTATCTGAAGTGTACTGCGCTAGGAGACTATGACCCTTGTCTTAAATAGCTTACGCACAAGGCAAGGGAAACGGCAGTTGTGAGAGAGAAGCTTATGGTAGTACCAAAGGCTGATCATTTAGACCTCTGTTGACATTTCTTGCACATTTCTCTGAAACATCTGATGTTGGCCTTTGTCTGACACAGAACATTGGATGAGAGGGACATGAGGTCTGGCAGTTCCCATGTTTTCAAAGCATAGCAGTTTTTTGGTTAGTTTGTGTTGGAACGATTAGGATGCAGGTACTGGAGTTCTTCTAGTTGATAAATGACAAGTATTCTCAATAGTACCTCCAGGCAGCAAAAACAGCTACTTCATTTTAGAAATTATCTTCTCAAATTACTTAATACCCCTATTTTACACTCTTTAAGCGTCTGCTAATTGATGACATACACAGCTAAAAATTGCCTAAGTTTGTGAAGAGTGCATACTGATTATATCATTCAAGTCCACCTCTTTTAACTGTCACTCAAAAAAGAAATACAGCGCTGTCTTGATTTTGATAAAACTGAATTATTAGTTCTTTGCAGATTATAATCTTAAGGTGCTTGTCAAAGTGAGGTTTTTCACTATGTAGTTCTTTTGTTAATCTAGGCATGCAGATCACACATAAAAGTGAATCAAAGTGTGTTTGTCTTTAGAAATGCACCCATTTCTGGTTCAGTTTTAAACTTTTAATAGGTGTTTTAAATACACCACAGACATCAATTTGAATTCCAGCCAGGTTTGTTTAGTGTCACCTAGCGACAGAAATAGATTTTATGTAAACTTCAGAAAGGTTCGCCAGAGAAGGATTTAAACCAGCTCATCTAATGAACTAGGTAGATGGAGGTCAAGTTGTGCATAGATACGACCGTGTGATCGTTCTTCTAGTTGAAGATGTCCCTGCTCATTGCAGAGAGGTTGGACTAGATGACCTTTAAAGGTCCCTTCCAACCCAAATTATTCTATGATTCTGTGATGCACCATATGACATGGGATTTTTTAAAATCTATTTTATTTTTGTGTTCAGTGGCCAATAAAGCAGGGGTCTAATTCTGGCCTTTTATTCTTGATCCTTACAAGAGTTTCTTCTCTGGGATGGTTGGGTTTTTTTTTTGACATAAGGCAATGACAAATACGTTTTCTGTGTTTTCTGTGAACCTGCTTAGTTCTTCCTCTCTGAATGTGTTCTGGATGTGTTTGGGGAAAAGAACACAGAGGAGGCATTTTCATGGCCCGAACCCTTCTCTTTTCAGCCATCAGACCTGGCACAATCTGTCTGACTGTATGAGGGTCACATCTCATCTTGGAGCGGGATGCAGTGAGGCATGCCTTGTCCCTATCGAAGGTGCAGTCCCTCAGGCACAGGCTGTAACCACCTGTTGCTCAGATGGCGTAGAGTGGCCCAAAATGCTTTTATTCAAATTACAAGGATTGAAGTCTCATCTCTGATCAACACTTCAAATCTGCACGAGGCTGTTTTATTCTCCCAACGTGTGTGGAGGACCCCTGTTGTCCTTTATTACTATTATTTCTTCCTCCCCCACCCACTGCACAAATGCCATTCCTGCAAACTACTGTTGCAGCTGCTTTTCTCCAGCTGGTAGGCTGATAGGAATGAGCAGTTTACTGTGGAGATTGAGTCAATTAGTACTGCAACAAGTGACTGAAAAACCCTCCCTAAACCACAGAAAATAAGTAACTGTGAGCTACACATTCAGACTTCTGACATATCTTCTCTGCTCAGCTCACTTCATCATACACTGCTCCAGTTCTTAAGAGCTTTTTTCAAAAGTGCTGGCCGGGTCCTTCAGGCCTGGTTTGAGATAAGAAAGATGTTTTTCTGTGCATTCCTAGACTGTGTCCAGAGTGCGTTTTTTACAACCGCTCCTAGTAAATAACTTCAGCCTTCATTTTGCAGGCATGATTATTTCAAGATAGAGTTTGCCTCAAAATCTTTCTTTAGATTGTAGGAAGAATTCAGAAAATGTTGCATGATGACTTCAGCTCTAGGTGACATCATTCCAGCTGTGGGTGCTGTTTACATTACATTTGTTGCTATTTCTTTGTTAAATGTCAGAACAGGAAAAACATTTAATACTAACAATGTCGTGCCCGTACCAGATTGCCCTGTCAGGCCTCTTTACATGCAATTTTTAAAAATAGGGTTCCTGAAAATACCCAGGAGTTAGAAGTCCAGTCATTCATTGCAAAGCAGCCTGTTAACTTCATCTTCAATTTGGTATCCTCAGTGACAAGCCCCTGCCTGCAGGAGAGACACCTTCGGTTGTAAAGGCGGGAAGCTGCAAACCTTCAGTAGGTATGGAGAAAGTAAATCTCAAATCTGAAGGTGGGCAAAGGGAATACAAGCAGCGAAGTTTGCAGAGCGCAGTTCTGTGATGCGGTAACAGCTTCCGTGTGAGCAGTGTGAAGCTTTTTGTTCTGCATTTGTCCCTCATGAAACCACTTTGCAGAAAGCTTAATGGATGTGAGGGAATTACAATTGCAGTTACTTCTGTCTGTAAGAAGACAGGCTGTATTGGGATCTCTAGGATATGAAGCAGCATCCCCAGATCTGCTAACAATCCGTCCTCAGAGGATATTAAAAAATAGCGGTATTTATTTGTTGCATATTGATTAAACAAGCTTTTGTTAGAAGGGACATGCAGGGAGGCAATTTTGGACCTCTAAAATAAATATCAGGGATTTTCTCAGACTGTGATACAGGAAAAGGAAGTGGTGGCTACATATCATTTAGACGTTCCCTGTAAGCAGGCTATTAATTTTTTTTTTCTTTCCCCAGAAGACTCATGACTACATTTTGTAATTACAAGAGTGGGTTATGAAATCAGTAACCGTTCCCTTTTGGTTTCAGCGTGAGATTGTCTTTAAGAAACAAAACCAAAGCACAAGGTAGAAACCTAAAGCAGGGTACGGTTTTACCGCTGCCACTTTGAAGATTATTACACACAGTAAGGCGCAGGAATTCAGGCTGAGGTGCTCTAAGTATAAGATGCTCTATAAGTAGCTCTAAGTAGTAGTTGGGGTGGGGAGTTTTCTGTGTTTCTGATCACATTTACAATTCGGCTTCTTTCCTTTGAGGGTTCATTCTGGCTTCTTGTTAGGAATCTCTGAAGCAGGTAGACAGTCTCCTACTACCCTCCAGTGGTTTGCAGAGCACAGTACAGCTGTAACATTCAGAAAGCTTATTCAGAAACTAAAAAGGAGGTTGGGGATATTTCACGTTTTCTTCTCAGGATACGTACTGTTGCATTGTGAATTTGGTGACTTGTGTAAAAGGTCTTGTGGTTGTTAGATGTTATGAAGTGTTTTAGCACACCTCTTCTGTGGAGCAGAATGATACCCATGTGGTTGCTCGCATTTGCAGGACAAACCATGTGCATCTGTGATGGTTTCCAGCCTGTGTTTGTATAACTGCCAGGATTAAGAAATCTGTGGGTGGTGTCAATCAGATGTACGACAGTGAAGGGGTGCTTCAGAGGAGACTGGGCAAAAACTACAGTGTTTGTCTATCAATTTAGTGACTCAATGATTTGCAAGTTGTTATAAATATCTCCTCTGGCTGTTACAGTCCTCCATGTCTTTCTCTCCTTCCAGTCTCTAGAACACCTTAGGAATATCAACATATAAGTTTCCAAGGAAAATTGCATCTGGGCACTTACTTTTGTGTTATTTTTCTGGTTTGGTGGCATCTGGTGTTCTGTCCCTGGCATGTCACAGTATAATCAGCCTGATGGTTGTACGTTTTCCCAGATCACTGGTAGTAAAACGTGATGCAATTTATTTTTATCTTGCCATCATGTGCTGAATGTAGAGAACCACAAGAATTGCAGAAGCTTCAAAACACAGCAAGGGTGAATCTATCAGTGGTTACGGGGATATTAATGTGCTGTGTGACATGGTAGCAGCTGCCAAACTTACCCACCCAACTTTAGGCTCTATCGACTACAAAGCGTAAGTAGAAGAGGTTGATGCTTTCGCTGCTTAATATATTGTTGTCTCATAGCCTTTGCTATAGACTTTCAAGCAATTTTTACTCCACCTAACTGTGCTTTTATCCAAGCAAGTCTGTACTGACATTAACAGATAAATTTTAGATTTAAGCCTATTGCAAAAACCCTAAAATAATGAATTGCACTTTTCTGCTCTGGGGCAACTTAAACTGCTGGCTTATCTACTAACATCACTCGTCTACTAGAGAGTGACAGTACTCATATAGTACTGTCTGTTCAGCCAAGCTAACATACATGAGTAGGACAAGAAAATTAACTCAGCTGCCACAGGAGTAGTATCAGGAGTAGAGCATAAAGTTTAATTGAATTTCCCCTTCTGAGGGGAAATCCTGTGCTACTCATGACTGGAGTAGAGGAGAACTAGGACTGCAGTTAGGGCAGGGCAAAAGAGAAGCGTAGCTTTGGGAGACACTAAGAGCTGTAAAATGTTCCCAAGTGCTCTGATCCCCCTGCATCTGTCCGTGTGAACAAGAGTCTTTCCTTGGTCCTTGTTCCTTTCTTGTATCCCAACTGGAAGTACAAGGTGCTCTGCACAGTCTTCCAGTTCCATAACCACCCACGCCCTGGTGGTCCCTCCTGGTCTCCTGCCAGTCAGCTTATTCCTGGTGTGGTAACAGGCCTGTGGATAGGAGAGACACACAGGTCTGCTGTCTTGGGGGAGAAGAAGAGGGGCCAGAGAGAGCCCAGTAGGCTTTGGCTTGCTTTTTGGCTGGATTTGATCATGGGATGTTAGCAAAAAAAGGCCTACTCATGATACACCTTTCTTTAGATCTCAGCAAAAGTTTGTGAGGTTGTTCCTTCGTTTACCCATCCTGCCTGTTGGTCGTTTGGTTTTGTCTTTTTTTTTCTTCCACCTACAAGATGCCTACATTTAGAGTAATGGGACCAGCATTATTCTTCTTCAACTTTAAAATTCCGTATGAAAACGCTTTATTTGACTGGGCATTCAGGTCAACACTCTAAGGCTTTTGTGTATGCTACGGAGACTAAAATGGCTATAATGAGACTACAGGTATACAGGACAATGAAAATTTAGCACATAATTTTCTCTCTGGTAGACTCTGCTCAGTGTAGCATCCACGTTGAGATGACCAAAAAATTCTGTTTGAGAACGCAATTCATTGTTCTTTATGTTCAGCATTGATCTCCCACAAAGCATCCAAAGCCAAGTGAAGGGTTAAGGTAAAATCCTTTCTTCCACCTGGACAAAGAAAACTTTTTCTTTGCAGAGAAAGCCTGTTGCAAGGCTCCAATTGAATTTGCACTGCAAAAAGGATGAAAGTCTCCGGGTCAAATGCTGTGGTACCCGGTGACTGTAAAGATATGATAAGACTGTGATGATAACGCCACAGTCCGTCTTGTCTGACTGCTGAATACCACATGAACCACAATGAACATAAGGTTCTGGGGTTTGGTTTTATTACTTTTTTAAAATGCCTCCCGTTTTTCAGACTGCTATGCAAAATCCAGCAAGCTTACTTTTCACTCCTAAGTACGTGTCTCAGAAACTGAAATGATGATATCAGCTGGTAAATAAACTGCTAGCTGTGTCTGTTTTTATATTACTCAGGAAATACTCCAGTTCTTCTAAATAGTAATTTAGGCCTTGTGTTTGTAAAGTTCTGGCAAGGGCTAGAAAATGCTCCAGAGATTGTGTTTTGAGGCAACAACTCTGAAACCTGTAACTGCCATAAAAGAATGAAGTTTGTTTGGCCTGGTATGTACTGCTTCAAAAGTAATGGCTGGAGGAAGCATTTCTGAGAGTTAGCCCTCTGGTGACACTGCACTGATACTCCTCGGCTTTCACTGCAGTTGTGCTCCATGGAAATGCGACCAGACAGCAAATAATGTTCAGACTAGAAGAATGGCTGTACTGGTTCAGGTTAAGCATCTACCTTAGATGCCATCTCCAACATTAGCCATGAGCAATTTAGGGAAATTTTATTATTTCCCCAAACCAAACTTAAAAAAAAGTGAACAAAAAACCCCCCACCCCAAACAAGGAAAACAAAGCCAAACTCATACCTTCAAAGTAAATTTATACCACCTCAGTGCTCTGGTTTTTGATCCAGCTTTAGCACCTGGAAGCTATTAGGAGCCACAGCCCGGGTGTACCAAAAGGTCCGTGTAAGCGGAGGAGCAGCTTTGCTGTCCCGCTGCTCAGTGCCACAGCTTGGATGCTTCAGTCTATTTCCATTAGCACGATGGCAGCGAGGTGGCACTGCTGTACTGTGGTTTGTACTCGTTTCATTCACCACTCGCTGGCGACCGACTCGGAGATTATTCATCAAAATTGAGGCATTTGCATTTTAAATGATGTATTCTTTCATCTGTTTTCAAAGGTAAGCATTTTAGTAGAGAAAGGTTTTATTTTAAAGAAGGGCTGAAAAAAATACCTTTACAAGTCAGATTAAAAAATTCGCCTCGAGAGTTGCATTGTTCAAATGCAGAAAATAGCCTATTTCATCTTAAAATAGCCTTAACTTAAGCTAGGATTTAATGCCATAATTCACAACATATGATGGATTTAGTGCCATAATTCTCAAACGTGTGCCTGGAAGATCTTTCTTGCATTACTGACAGTTTGACTGCAATTACATACAATTGCTTCCACGTAATCATCTTCTCAAGTTTATTGAATTTAATCCTCAATGCAGTTGGCATTTCTTATGCTTCTATTCTATGTGAAGGCTGTTTCACAATTGCGTTCCTCTGATTTTAAGCAACTGAGAATAGTTTAATTATTACAAGCTCGTGTTTGGTTTTTTCTTTTCTCATCCGCAGAAGTGTACATCAGGTGAAGTTAAAATAAATATTCAGGTTTTTACCTGTCTATTAACATGTTATGGCTGTACTGCAATGCAATTACTTTAGACGTCATTCGCAAGCAGCCAGAAACAGAACAGAACTCTTCATTCCTCTGAACCTGTGAAAATGAGATCATTATGAATTTTACAGTGACAATACTACTGTAATGTGTATTATCAAAATAGAAGGATTTGTTCATCTTATTACTGCTTGCTTTTTTGGTAGAAAGAGCCAGAATGGCCTAATCAGTTTATTGTAAAATTTGACAAGTCTGATTTTTTTTTTAATTACTTTTTCTTTTTGAATTACAGTGGGAGAAATTACAGATGACAACAAGTGAGAGGAGGAAAATCGTCTGTTCGGTCACATTCCATGTCATTGCAATTACCTGTGTTGTTTGGTCACTGTATGTTTTAATTGATAGAACTGCTGAGGAAATTAAACAAGGCAATGACAATGGTAAGTTATCTTTTATTACCTTCTTCAGTCTTTTTGCTAATGCAATGGATGGATGTGAGATGCAGCTTTGTAACCACTCACATTCTGTTCTTAAGTAACAGCTCACCAACACACGGCTACATCAAATGCTTTAATGCAGAAGTAATGAATACATCAGTGTTAAAAGCTTATGTTATGCCCCTACAGAGAGACCTCTACTTAGTGTAATCATTACAACAGCTTAACTAGCCTGCTGGTTCTTCTTAGGTTAATCTCCCATTATCTAGATATTTCTAAAGCTCAGACAAAAAGATGAGTCAAATTCAAACGGCTCAGTGCAAGTTCAGGTCATAAAATAGCAATTCATTTATATTACCCACTTGAACCTTGATATCCTGTAAAACATGACAGAGCCCTTTCATCAAGAAGCTTCCTAATAATAACAACTTCCAAAAGACCATGTTCTAGGTTGTGTTAGTCCTTCACATGGGACTTAAGTAGCACAGAAAGCCATTCCTGCATCCTTTCAAGTAGAATTTCACTGTCAATGTCCTTATTCCAGTTGTGTTTATTGTGAGGGTGGTCAAACACTGGAACAGAGAAGTCATGGAGTCTCCATCTGTGGAGATACTGAAAACCCAACTGGACATGTGTAACAAAATGCATGGTTAATATAAGTAGGCTTCCTTTTGGACTGTACTTACTGTATGTGGAAACTACATTCCAAACTGAACTACTGTTTTCCATTTCAGATCTAAGTCTGTTTAGTCTTAAATTTAGTCTTAAATATGACCATGACGATGAAGAGGATAAAAAGTTTTTGAGCTTTGTTCTGAATTGACTTTAAGCACAATAGATGGACAAAGGTCTCTAGTGCTGTGCTGTATTCTGAAGTTAACACGGAAAACGAAACAGGGGGTGCTATCTAGTTAGATAAATATTCGATGATACTCCTGATGCTTGCCTTTCTTGCCTATGAGAGGAAAATATGTAGCAAGCCTCCGAAAGTCACAGATGAATGTACACTACAAAGTCTTGTTCTGCTTTCTTTCTAAATGAGTAGCTCTGTTTTTAATCTCAAAAAAACCTGGCCCTGAGGATAGGACTAGAAATGGCTTTGAACCTCTATTTATGAGTACAACTACATCATCCTACTCATTAAAAAGGGGAAAGGTATTTCTGTAGATTAGATGAATTTACACAACAAAACAGCTAACGTGAATTTTTGTTGTTACATTAAATGTGTAAGAATCACATAAATTAATCCTGGTAGGCTCAAAAAGTATTTATGATTTGTATAGAATTGTGTTTGCCAAATGTAGTGGGTGATTCTCCACACTAAAAATGGACAGAGAGATGCCTTGGAGCTACTTATAACATCCAAAAATAAGTGTTTGTGAAGAGAACACTTTTGTCACAAAATTTGCTTGTTGGGGGGTTTACTTTTACAAAATCAAACGTGTATTTGGGGTGTGCGTGGGAAGACACATATATGTAGTTTGCTTTTTTCTCCATTCTGTTTAAATGGGAAATGCAGAGAAAAAGACAGTGAACACTGGAGGAAAAACACTTTATAAACATATCTTGAGGAGAAGAACTGAAAGCCCTGAATAATATATTCTATTACTGTTTATTAATATTGTCCAAGTTTAAAAATCCCTTTTAAAAATATATTTCTCAAAATATTTAAAGGAATTTTTTTTTTCTCCTCACAAAAGCATACAATGCAAATAAATAAAAGCGTAAACCTCTGAATTGGTAAACCTGTCACTGGTCTATAGAAAGGACAATTTAAAATATATTTAAAATATTCTAGAATTTATATAGCACCAGTGGTAGGGAATCAAGTTTCACATAAATTTGCTCTGCTTGAAGAAACAGGTCTAGGCTTAGCTGAGCTTTGTGTCTCCTAATAAAGCCTGAGTCTGTGAAAATACGGCAATCCTGGAAAATACTGAAAGGTACAAAATTCACTGTGCCATGCCAGTTAAGCAAAAAAATGATGCTTCCTGTATTACCATGGAGAAAGCAGCAGCATGTTTACTGCTAAGAGGTGGAAGAAACTCTGAAGGAAAACTGAGCTGTTTATTCAGCCTCTTTCCTCTGAGCTCAGCACTCCAGCTGTGACTTGCTGCTTCTAAGTGTCATTGCCCACTGATGGGACTTAAGATGCAAACCATACTGTTTTCATAATTAACATCAAGAAACACTGATTTTTAAAAACAGTTATTAAAGGGAAAAAAATAGTAAACCGACATCACTGGGTATGAACCTTATACTACTAAATACTAAATACTACCGAAGTATTCTTTGCTACCACCTGTTGTCCAAGGAACAGGGGATTGCCAAAAGGCATGACAAATGTTTTGTTAACAAATTTAACAAATATAAAAGGATTTGTCCCTGGGAAGTTCAACTAATCACAGGAATAGGGGTTAGGGAGAAACAAAGTGATTTACATGCTCTTTGTATGCTTTCATTTTGCTGCAAATTAAAAAAATAATAGTTGGTTAGCACCGTCACTTAATACATCGTTACCGTTTCTAAGCACTACGTTTTTAGTACGTAGGAATATAAATTCTGCTTTCTTGATACAGGTGTGTTTGGGGCGGGGGGGATTGTGCACAGCAAGAAAAAGAGGCCAATGAAGGCAGGAGACACAGAAGATAACAGCCCTTTTCACTAGCTTTTTTTTACTGTACCCTGGCTTCAAAATGAAGCTAGGACCAGGTAATAATATTGTCAATGTGTGTGTTCCAGGTACCCTAAACAGTGTCATGCTTCTAGCATGATTTAAAAAAGCAGTTGTTGTTAAAGATCTGCATAATATTTCTAGGTGTATTCAATTACCTCAGTATTTTTCTACTTTTGCTTAAGCAAGCTATTGAATATGGGGATATTACTGAAGAAGAGTAAAATGTTTTGGGTTTGACTGTATGAAGCATTACGCTTCCTTTGTGAGAGCAGCCTTGCCTTTCTTATTTGACCAAACTGTGGTAAAGTCAGTTAAAAGTGGGAGGCAGAGCTAGTTTCTTGGCTGGCCTATAAGACAGGAAACCGTGGCTGTTTTCTACTTAAGCCACAATTTTCCCCACAGCATGTACATACCTGGGAATTCTTAGCAAGCAGCTTCTTTTCAAAACATTTTACTGAAACTCAGTACTTGATATTCAACTTACAACAAAGGTAATTAATATAAACATTTTATTTCAAAGGTGTCCTCGAATGGCCATTTTGGACAAAACTCGTTGTGGTGGCCATTGGATTCACAGGGGGCCTGGTCTTCATGTACGTGCAGTGTAAGGTTTACGTTCAGCTGTGGCGCAGGTTGAAAGCCTACAACAGAGTGATCTTTGTTCAGAACTGCCCAGACACCGCCAAAAAACTGGAGGAGAAGAACTCTTCGTGCACGCAGACCTCGGACGTCAAGGACGCAGTGGTGGTGCCAGTAGCACAGACAGGTACAAACTCTCAGCCAGCAGCTGAAGAAATGACATCCGAGGTCATGCCAGTTTGACAGAGACAGCATTGTTTCTTCCCTGCAGAATAAGGTGTAGCGTTTTCTACGCTACAAATGTTAAAAGAGAGTAGAAATTACTGTGCATTTTTTTCAGTTAAAAACAAAAAAAACACAACAAAAAAAACCCACAGAAAAACCAAAACTCTACAAGGAAAATGGATCTGGCAAAGCAACTTGTTACTGTATGGAATGTGACTGTTCGTGAAGTAGTCTCTCAACTAGTCAGCAAGTGTAGTGAAAGTGGAAGTGTAGAAAGTGCAATAGAGAACAGGTTTAACAGACAATGCCAAACCAGTGTGACAAGAGTTGTTTGTGTTTTTTTTTTTTGATTGGATGGCTGGGAAAGTCGAGACAGACCTGATACAATAATTTTGTTTACAGAAAACAAAAACCTTTCATCTGTTTACTACTAAAATTTGTATTGCTATTTACCTTCTTAAAGATACACTTCAAAAGGGTACCAGTCAAGTTATATGCATTAACCGAACTGAAGTGTAAAGACCTGTATCACAGCACTCACTCTCTGAGCATTGTGTGGTAACTGCAGTGGAGCCTGAATGTTTGGGCAGCTGTGTCAACTTAAGGATATTTGAAACATTTGAAGGGTAGCATTGTTTTTAAATATGCCTGAATTTTCGAAAAGTAAGCAATTCCGACCAGTATAAACTCATGTTTCCATAAGCTACAGATATATTTTTAAGTATAGCTGTCGGCAAAATAATTTCAGGAAGAAGGGAATGTGTAGGTATGTATTTAAAAGAGCGGCTCAGCTGTTTATTTTACTTTGCAAGACTAAATTGGTCATAAATTGGATAAGCAAAGTTTTGAGGCAGAACTATAAATGGAAAAATGCAGTTTACTGCAGAATTACACATAAGTAAATTGCATGTTATCAAAGGTCTGAAAAAGGGTGTCACACAGGGAAGATGATAGAAGCAAGTTTTGCTTTTATTTTTTAAGATTCATAACGCAGAAAGGTAGACATAAGAGAATATACCTACGTTATCTTAAGAGAACATTAGTTTTTATCTCCCTGTTCTCAAAACTTAGTTTTCATCTTCCTGATCGGAAAATAAATCAACGGTTTCCCTCTGTACAGGTAAACTTGAGCTGTTAGAGATTCAACCGTTCAGTTGTTAACTTCGTGTTTTGAGCATTCTCGTATAACAATGAAGTGTGAATAGCATTACAGGGTGCAATAGGTAAATGAATGTAGATATACTCTGTTCAACAGGGTGAATTATATATAAAGAATGAATTTTGTGATTTACTTCTCATACCTGTGATGTTTACCATCAGGACACAACAGCAAGTATTGACTTGGAGTAGTTACGTACTGGCATGGACAAGTCTGGGGCCTGAATGTAATGTATATTTAAAAAAAAAGTTTAAAGTTCCTTTTTTAATCTTGTATTTAGGTAAAGGAGGAAAAGCAAACAAACAAAGAACCAGAGTAAAGAGGACAGGAAAGCACAGGTTCATTCAAAGGGGGAAATCTGCCACAATTACAAGGGAACTAGATTTCTACGAAAGCCTTGCAGTTTCTAATGGTAGATTTCCTCTTTACACACTCAAATATCTACAATTAAATAACAGACTCATCCCATTCTTGCAATGTATCCAGGGTGCTGGGTGCACCAGGTGCCGGGCCTAAAATGTATTGGAGTTTATACAGGAGCCATTCCGTTGTGAATGTGTCTACTGGCTTAAGGCTCAGGGCATACTGGAAGTAGCAGTATTAGCAAGAAATGCATCTTTTATCAGAACATTATGTTCTTTTGTATTGGAATTGCTCATGTAATTTGGCTTTAATAAAGTGACTGTCATCTGGTTAGACAGGACACAAAATCTTGGTGCTTGAACAGGCCCTAAATACATATTAATATTTGCTCTAAGTTACTCCAGGTGAGTTGGATTAATGTTTTAAGTTTTTCCATATAATGACACGCACTTTTTGTATAAAATAAATTTCCAATTATACAGTTGTGAATTGGAATTGTAGTAGCTTCTCATTTGAAACGACATGCAAGAGTAACCAAATAATTTCTCTGTTTACAATTGTGGAAAAGACTTCAGAAGGTCTTCAGAAAACGATGACAGTAACTAAAGAGTGCCTCATAACTGCCCTTGTTTAAGGTAGTCAGTAAAGGCATGGTCATCAAAAAGTGTAAATCTACTTGCAAAAAAGTAAATCTCATGGTATCTGAAATTAGTTAAATTATTAGCTGCAACTGAATGTTTAGGATGATGTTTACAAAAAAACCTGATGAATCATAGCAAAACTGACTGACAAGGATCATTATTATGGAAGATAATTAAGAGCTTTCTGAAATAATCAGCAAGTTTCTTAGCAAGTGACAATATCCCTGCTTATCTAGCCACACTGTTCTTTGACCTGCTGTCACATCATCATCCCACTGAAAGTACTTCATCCCCTATTTTGACTGTTTACTGGAGACTAATTCCCGTTGTGTTTTTTCTCGAATAAGTATAAAATTCGGCTCAAAGAAAAAAATAACTGAGGCTTCTGAAAGCAGATTTGTAGCATCCAACAAGGTTACTGTACATTTTTAAAAATACGCTGAAGAGTCAGCAACAGAACAGACAACTTGCTAGATTTTTATACTAACAACTTCAACACACTATTTTGGCACTCAACTACATGTGCAACTGGGCTTACAGTTATTTAAATATAAGAACGGAGAAAGACTTTAGTTGAAATTCCTCCTCTACCTTTGAAATGTTAATTTGGACAGCAGGAAAAGGACTAAAATGGGACATTGTCTGTCTCAGACAAGTCAGCAGCAAGAGAGATTACAGCAGGCTGGAAGCAGTCTTTAACCTTTTAAAGCATTACAGTATTAGTCCGTGCATCCCTTTCTCTTCTTAGATGCACTGGGTATTCTAGAGTTTTCAGGGATTTCATGCAGGACTGGCATTTGTTTCTGAAGCAGGGTGCAACCTCTTCAAGAGGGCAAGGAGCTATTCACACCAACATGCCTTGGATACAGGTCTGCATGGCTAAGGAAGGTGCACGCTTACAGACACTAGACAGCTGTTTATCAACCAGTGTTTTTTCATTCCCACACAAAGCACAATTTTCTGTATCAATTTAATAAGCACAGGATTCTATCCTACAAAAACAGTACACTGAAAGTTTTAAGATACTTTCTAAGACTTTTTAATTAAAATAATACATCAAATAAAGATCCGTATCAAACTGCCTACGTAGCCACAGTGCATCTCGGGCAAATACGCTGACAGTGGAATTTAACCTGGCTAAACCCACAAGGGCAGAACCTTGCTCTGAGCTGCCATTACCATGAAGAGCTTAATCTGCATTCTTGTTTAAACGGAGTTTTAATGAAGGTAGGTAAAAGTAATCTGGTATCCAATCAGATCTGGAATTTTAAACAAGATACTTCTAACCTATGAGCATGCACATTTCTTTTCCTGTTTTAAGTTACAAGCATTATAAAGTTTATTTCAAACTGGCATAAACATACCACTTTTGACTATCGTTAGCATTACAAAGATTCTCAACTAGTCCAACTGTGCCATTCACACACTGCTCTATCTGAAGGCAGTGTTTATTTTTGTTGTGTAGAAAAAAAATAGTAATTCCCCATCACCAGAACAAACTGTTTATAATTTCTAATAATGCAATGAAACTTACTCTATGATGAAAATATTTGACTGTGTATAATATTTGGAACTACAAGTTTGTGTTACTTGTTTAACTCCCTCTCTTTTGCAAAAGAAAACCTGTATGTTTTTGTGGGTGAATGTGTTCTGAAAGACAGAAGGTAAGGGAAACTAAAGTAATATATCTGCTTATTGTTGTGAAAAAAAATGTATTTGTATTAAACAAATGACCCAAATTACTGTAGTACTCTACATTTGTCATTCTTTTATATAAAGCATCACATGGTGAACATGAATTGGCAAGACCACCCTCTTGCAAGAAAGGTGAACAATATACTTAGCTACGTACTTAATATTCATAAACCTGCTAGCTCACAGGGGCTAGTTTTGGGTACCACACCTTGGCAGAATGCTCAGGAAAATACCTCACAGTACAAAAACACTTGAAAATAACTATGATTGTTTAACCTGCAGAAAGGAAGACTGTGAACAGGCTTCAGCTCCGTAAAGAACTCCCAGAAAGCAACTGGCTTTACGTCCATAGCAAAATGGACAACCACTACTGGGTTTCAACTGCAGGAGGGTAAAAGGAAGAAAACTTCCTAAGGAGGGCGGTGCTTTGGAATGAACTGTTTGTTATATGTAATTGTGGAGTAACCAACACTAGAAACTTTTAAAGATGGGTTGGACAAACAGTTAAATGGTTTATAGCTAATTCCACCTTAGATTGTCAGAGTGGATCATGTTCCCTTTTTTTATTATTTTAGACTTGGTGAGGTTTTCTCCATGTCCAAAAACCCCAACAATAAATGCTTCTTTTAATGAAAAGAAATGTTTGCATTATAAAAGAATCTGTCTACTTTAAGTCAGGTATAAAACCAAAGAAAGTATCCTATCTTGATAAATACGCAGTGTTCCAACCAAACTACCAATTTAGTTTTCTAAAGAGTGTTGTAACCACCTACCCTCTATCTTTCTCCTAGATTATCAGCCGGGGAAAAAGTGGGCTAAGTTTCAAAACCTCACAGTTCTGGCTGAAATAAGTCATCACGTGGCTGGTGACTGCTAAGAATATACATTCGAAACACAAGAGAAGTGTTGCAACAAATTACATCCCCTACATCCAAGGCCAACAGATTGTTCATTTTGTTAAAGCTGCCCTAAGTAGCTCACTGTGTAAATCGGATGGATTCACAAATCCCTACAAGATACAATACAGGAGAAACAGCATAACCAAAGAAATTCTTCTAATAAAAATATATTAATTTCCATTTACTAGCATACGAAAAAGCAGAGCCAAATTTGGGTTTAGAATTAAGAGAACAGAGGTATAGGTCCCTATGCCTTTTTGCTTTGCACACAAGAGTTCGAATCTCTGGATGAAGGGTACCATTACACCACAAAACACATTTCTGTTTGGTTTGCTCTCAGGAAACATGCTGTATGGTATTTACTGAGACCTCCCCCCTGCCCCCAGTAAAATATTGAGAATGTTCTGCATGAGTCAAAAAAATTGTCAGTGAACAAAGAACTTGCCAGAAGTACTTTGAACAGTGTACCACATTTCCCCTGCCTATGACATGGAGCTCAGAAAATAACGATGGATAAATTTTACACCATGATTGAGAACAGAATGATGCCTGTCTGCAGGCCCTGGGACAAACTTGCCCTTCTATTACTTGCAAATATTTATGACTGATACTAACTGAATCACAGAACTTCCTGTTTTGTTTTGTGTATTTGGGTTTTTTTTAAACAGCTCAAAGGTAATAATATATGAAAACAGAATAATCAGCACTATTCCAAATAAAAAACCAAAGACAGGTTACAGTAACTTTTAAGTGTGTTAACTAAATTAGGTCCTATTTTAGCAATGGATAACTTCTCTTCAAAGCCACATGGGAAACTATCTATCCGGTATGGCACAAATGATAACTTCTTATTTCTTTAGGGTCATCCAGTTCAATAAATGGCATATTATTTTTTTTTTTTTCCTTCAAAACTACCATATAGTTACAATGCCTTTAGACCTTGTGCAATTTATAATTTGAAGAAATAAGGCTATAATGACACATGGATTGTTATATCTGTGTATGCATATCTGCATGTGCATTGGAAATATTCTACAAAATTTAATAATGTAAACAAACAGCACAGAAGTGAAAAGTGAAGTAGTAGGATTTAAATGGGTTATGCTAAAATAAGCTCAGAAAAGAACAACAAACCAACAAACAAAATCTTAATAGCTCTCAAAAGCAAAACTGCTACTTACTGGAGCCATGAAGAAAGGAGTCAAAAGAGCGTATTAGTCTCAAAGGAAGTGCAGGAAAAGGCTTTAGTAGTGAATCTTCTTCAAGTGCCACTTTACCTCTAGGTTTGCTGGTACATTTTGATAGCTGGGAAAAAAGAAGACTGTCTCATTAAAGAAGTATGGGTAAGAATTTTTGGGCAGCTTATGTCCTAGCAACAGGCACTGGCACTTTATAAATTTGGAAATCAGCATGTTAGTGTCTTGATCGACTATAGCTGAACTTGAATATGAGCTGACATTAGCAGAATGCCGCCACCCTTCTGTATTTCTTTAGAAAATGCTTCTGGTTTTAGAGTAATGCTGTGTTTTTGGTCTAATAACTTAGTTTAAAGTTTAAATAGTTTTATTTTTCCTTTGTAACAGGTAACTAGTTATGTATTAAACTCTTCCTTTTAAGAAAATTAGGCAGTATTTGCAATACAAGCAGTTAAGGCTAAAGGAGCTTGATTACAGGACCACTACAGTAAGTCTCCCACCGTCAGCTTATTTTTAGACTTTCATTATAGGAACTGCGCACAGGATCTTGCTAGCTGTATTTAAGGCAACCATTTAAATTGCAGTACATAAATCACATCACTTCATTAGCAAAGCTTCTTACCTTTGCAAAACTTACTTCTTTTGGGGAAGAAAGCCTGGAAGTCAATTATAATGAATTTTTATTCTTGAAAGAGCTAGAAGACAGAAATACAATGTACACATTATATCATGCTGAGACTGACCAAACAACCCAATCTGACATACTTTTGCAGTGCGGGCATTTCTTTGCCCTTTATTAGAAAACTAAGTCCAGATGATTCCTTAAGCGGAGAACTTTTTCTACTGAGAAAAAACCAATAATGTCCTTTTTTACTACTCTTTCATATCTGCCAGGTGTCTAGCAAAAAAAAAACATTTTTAAAAATTGTACTTCAACACACACATTTTTGGATCCCAAACTCTGTCCTCCCGTATGGCAGTGTCATTACAGAGGTAAATATGCTATTGCAATCAAAGAGGGAAAAAAAATTCACACATAAGGTACTCTTTCAGTATATTCCTTGAACTACTTGGAAATGGCTCAGGAAATGGTTCATATATGTTGCCTTTTTGACTTGTTGCATCCCACTGCACATACTGGAGTTCCATAAGGATTGACACATACTTTGGTAGAGGAAAAAAGGAAAAATACAATACTGAGGCTAAAAGCTTCACTGTATGCTTGTTTCTCGATATCACAAATGTTGGAAGTCTTATCCCTTTAGAACCAACTTTGTGGAACAGATTGAAAAACCACGGTGAACAGTTCCATTAATTCAGTCTCATTTCTTTCTAACACTAAAGAATTGTAAATTAATGTATCCATTGCATACAACCAGCCTTGAAAAGGACAGTGATTTCTGTTGAGGTTTTTGGTTTGGGTTTGGTTTGGGTTTTTTTAAAATCAACATTTGTTTTGTTTACATGAAAAAAATCATACTGCTATGACTGAATTAAAGTCAGCTGTTTCTTTCCAGCTGAGACCATCAATAGAGTAAGTTCCAGAATCAGAGCCCAACTGACAGCTCAGCTGCTACTGAAAGTTTGAATGTAATTCAGCCAGTTCCTTAGAAAAGTCTTAGCTCTCCACAGCTGGCTGGAGTAGAAATATACCTTAGTAGTACACCGCAAAGTATGGTGCAACAAATTAGAAAGTACATTTTAAAAAAACAAAAAGCTTTTATAAAGAAGTGGCTTTCTGTGTTCAAATGTTTTTGTTTGAAATTTTGTTTGTTTAATATAAGGTCTGAAAATTAAAGAAACATGAGTTTTAACTATTACAGCTTTGTAATAGTTACATTGTGGAGGGATATTGTGAAGCAATATCTGACAAGAACGAAAGAAATCTTCCGTAACGTTAATCTTTAACCAGAACAAAATCCCTGTCAATTACAGAGAATTATAATGGAGGATTTAACACGAAAGTCTGTAATCCTTAGTTACAAATGAACCAAATTTCAAGGTATTCCCTACAGCAAGTTTGTAAGAACAGAGAACATCACATCAATATTTCCCATTCCTGCTGTTAACAGTGCCTGCTATCTAGATTTTAAAGAAAGAGAATAACAATTCGGAACTCCTGAGAGGATTCACCCCTTTTTTGCACCATAGGGAAGAAATTCATCAACACACAAAACCTTAATAGCTGGCTTTAAAGCACAGGCACGACTGGATTATGAAACCGACAGAAGAGATTCCACTATCTCGTCTCAGTAACATGGGAGGCAAAAGACTCTACATCCCTCCAACTCCAGGTCTCTCGGCACAAGAACTCTGAGCACAGACATTAAAAATAAATAAATAAATGCATAGCTTTGTTTGTGGGGTTGTCCCCCCCCCCTCATTCTTTCCCCTTGCCACATTATATTCTGCAACAAAACTCATCTGGTAAATTGGTCTTGCACATCATCAACTTAGATTACTTTTCAATTCAAATATTAGTACTTGACAACTATATATGATTTTTTTCTGATAATTCAATGTAAAAAGTTCACACACAGAAACAGTTCTTTTCTCATTACTTATGCAGGAGGTTAACAAGGCAGTTTAAAAGCCAACTAAACAAGCAGTGAATGCATGGGCTTCAAGGGAGAAAATGCACACACTCAACAAAGTCCAAATAGTAAACATGTTCTTGAAGCGTGAATAATAAATGTGAAAAAAGAAATCACTTCAAATATTTGGCTATCACATCAACCACATATGTAATAATTACTTTTTTATAATGCTTTATTACCAAATTGTTTCAAGGAATATAGAGTCTCTCATTCTTCATAAATTTGCTTGACAATCTTTTTTAAACCATTCACCAGGATGTCAGCCTTATACATTGTCATTACTGTGACACCTTCTAGTTACCTTACTGCTCATTTTCCTTCTGTATTTTACCCAATGTGATGGGAAAGTGACTTCTTCTGCAACGTCTCTACTTACAATTTCAAAGCACAGCAGACGTTGTATACAAGCAAAAATTTAGGACGAATCTTCTGAAAGGCAAAATCTGTGAAAGCACTGAACACACACACATACACGGCTTTAGCTCAGACCAATTACCTGGCTCAGCTTCGCCGGAGTTTAACACCTCAAATTTTATAAATCAAAACAAGCTGAATACCACAACACAGCTCAATTTAACGAAGTTAAAAAAATACCAAAGGCCTGCCCTGAACTTCAGGACACTTATTTCTAAAACACAAACACAAAGCAGTAATTTGACGGCCTAGAGATATGGCTGGTGTCAGAGGATAAGACCTCTAGCCAGGTTTAAGACGTGCAGTCCATTTGAAGATGAGTTAGATCATACACACATGCTTCAAGTCTGTTAAATTTAATCAGACAATGGTTAATTTTGTATTACCTGAATAGACTGGTTTCCTAAAACATGAAAGGATAGCCGAAGACTATTTTGTAAAAAGGGAAAGACTTAATGCAGGTATTAACAGAGGAACAGTTGTGAGTAACACATCCTGCACAACTAGAAGATAGGTAGTACCTGGATATGTGTAAAAAATTTGGGAAACGTACATAACCATTTACCATGACAAAGCCTTGTTGTTTAACACACAGAACTGTATAGGGATCAAGTCCTAGAAGGATCATCCACTAGGAATAATTATTTCCACATAAGTAAAAAGGTATCTGAACTGTGACTTTTACAATGTATACAGACAGTACATCTGAAATGTGACTTCTGTGCCCAGACAATCTAATTCACACTAACAGGGATGTCCTACTTAATGCCTGCTGTGAAATTATCCCTGGATTTGCCCTTGCCCTTTTTTATTTTATTTTACAGTATTAAAAGTGAAAAATCTGCCAAGAACATTCTGAAAGACACATTTAAAGTCATCTAAAGAGCTGCCTCATAAAGCAAGCCTGCTATTTAAAAGCCCTAAGCAACTTAATTTTAAAACGCACAGCTTTTTCAACTGAGGGGTCAACCAAAAAAAAAAAAAAAGACAAAAGATGTATTTAAAAACAGACTGTAGGGATTTTAATTGGCTTCTGATCTGAATTCTTCAATAAAGAGTGATGGGGACAGTGCAATTCTCTCAAATTCTCTTGATAAAACATAAAATAATCATGTAGCCTTTCCAGCTCTTGATGTTCCTGACACAGATTCTCAGACAAGTGAAGGTACAAGAGATGAGTTCCTCATTATTTAACTGCTTCTCCATATATCTCATGTTCTGTATATACATTTCTACCAAATGGGAGAGCATTTCTTACACCCAAGGTGAGTGTTCCGGGACACGCCGCACAGGACTTTGTGAGATGAGGCCTATCACTGCTCTCCACAAAACTGCGTACACGGAGAGACATCCACAGCCACCACCACAAGAGATGAATAAATTTGCCACTAGCTGGCCCCACTGTTTACCAGGGTAGCTGCGATTTATATATTAAATGATATGTATTCTTGCCATTACCAGGAAAATGTAAGGGTTTCCCACCATTAAGTATTTCTAACAAGTGTCTGAATTCCTGACTGTTCTGTAACTATGAAAATCAACCAGTTGGGATTTCAAGATATAAACAACAATTGTTTAGTCTACTCGGGAACCTGCATCCTAAAGAGAAGCTACAGTATGAGAAGTAAGGACAAAATTAAGATTTTAAATATTTATTTATATTCACAATTTTTTAATCCAAAAATATACAGTTTTACCCAATAATATACTGTTTACTCTTTAGCATAGGTACACAGTGAGCTCATAAAAAAACACAACTAGCACAGCCTTTGCAAATATAGTTAGAATTTATTCTTGTTTCTGTGATAATTAAAATATTTTTTCTTACAATTTCTTACAATTCCCATCAGCTGCTTCAGCTCTTGAATCAGCTGGTGCTCATTAGGCCACCTCTTCTGCTTTATTCAATTCTTCTTTAGATTCCACATCTGCCACCTCAGGGTGACTGCAAGCAGCATCGCTAGCTGACAGTTTTTTCATTTTGATGTTTGGCAGTTTCCTCAGATCACCATCCCATTCCCTTAAAGAAAAAAAGAAAAATAGAAAAAAGATTGAAAAACAATTACCAATAGAAATAGCAAGAAGGAATGGCAGTTAATTCACTTTTCCTCAAAAGATGCTGAGGCTGCTTTTCTAAATTTTTCTAAATCAGTCCCACTGCAGTATGAATAAGCACCGATGTATTCCCTGATCTTGTACGCTACAGCAGCTGTAATTTCTCTATGAAGAATGAAGTACTTCCAGATTTCTAAACACAAAATATATGATTCATTTTATTCCCACAGACTATTTGTATCCTCAAGTTACTTTATGCCACCTGTTTTTAGGTTTGACACACTAAACTCCTGGTCTTATAAGTAATGGAAAAGCAGTTTGGAAGAGTTTCCTCATCTGGATACTCAATCTGCAGACCTAATATCACATGTACATAAAGTCCTTCATTATGATTCATGGTAACTTAACATCTTGTAGGCTGACATCAAGAGGACTCAAAAATGTTAGTAAACATCAATTCAAATGGTAAGTGCATTATTTCAAAAGACTGCGTGAAGGAGGAAGGGTTCATTCAAATATCACAAGTCAAAATCCAGTACTCAATTAACAGAATGCTTTCTTGATTATTGTAAATCTACTTCATGGATAATTTTTCTCAAGGGCAAAGACAGTATTTGTCAATTATAAGATAAATATGTTTCTGCTCTACTAATGTAATAAAACAACAACAGTTCCATCAGATGTCCCAGTACAAGAAGTCAGTTGTGTATTTATAAACACATCAGCCAGGGGCCTGTCTCTTCTTTGAGATTTCCAGCTTTATTCCAACATCCTACAAGTATGACTTCTGGCTACATACTACCGCTGGGAGTTAGTGGTATATCATTCCTCGCAACATAAGCATTAGTAAGTCTTTTTTTTTTTTTTCTCCTTTACAGTATCTCATTTGATAGAGCTGTCAGAAAGAGTGTTCATTCAATCCATTACCAAGCCATATTGGCTTGCTGCCCCAGATGAGCTAGCAGCAAGTTTCACACCGCCCAGATCTTTTACCTGGATGCAAGATGTCAATTTGCTTAAAATTTTCAACTAGTATATACACACAAACACTACTGTAATACACTTAGAGTTGGATCTTAGAAAACATGATTAAGAACTTAGTGCTGTTTTAATTACTTAATGATAAGTTCTGACTATAAATAACTTCGGTCACTATGTTGTATGACTACAATTACCCTCTGAAATCTCATTTCAGGTAAGAAAATGGTGTAATTCCATTTATCAGTAAATCTATACCTTGTTCCTTAAACTCTAATAGTAAATTCTAATCCTTTTTGTGTAAATCAGTGAACAGCTGAGCTGAGAATTTAAGGTAAAGAGAAAATATTCTCTAAGACTACTGAAAAAAAGATACTTAAGTTACAGAATTGGAATTTTAACTGTTGAAACTTTGTAACCCTTCTAATGTTTTAATGATTAACTGTCACCAGTGTTTAGCTTGTAACTGCTAAGAAATGCCAAAACTGCAACACCATACCTCAAATGAGAAATTCTTTGACAGTTTTACATACATTATTTTTTAAGAAAAGAGACACACAATATCAAATTCAGAAATGCTGTTTTGCATAAACAGATTAGTAGTGATAATAAAAAGAACTTACCTGAAAAATTTAAGATGCTTTCTGTTCATAATGTCTGGGATTTCTAATGGGAATGAAATTAAATTCTATTAGATGTGTTACATTATTCAAGTGAGAGTCGTTTCAAAGAAAGAAATGTGAGCTAAAGGACTGAATGTATTATTTCAGAGATTAAAAGACCAAAAAAATGAAAATGAGGATTCATATTAGAAAGTTTCTAGAGCAATATATGAACAGGAAGACCTCTCACTGCTAAAGAAAAGGAATTTAATGTATGCCCATGAACTGTTCCAGAATTCAAATGTACTAGCTACTGAAAAGCCAATCCTGACAAATAATAAAAAGAGGATGCTTCATTTTCTCTAAAACAAAACATCCAAGAAATAACAAAATTTTAACCACCTAAATTTTCCCTTTAAAAAAAAGTCCAGTGAAGAAACTAGGAAAATAATAAATTTATTATTTGTTTTAAAAGCATAACTAACATCCTCAACCAAGATTGAGATCTGGTTATGCTACTTTTTAACAGACATTCACTCACCCACATAATAAAGAGACATTTTTACTCTGTAGAACTTACTATGTGCACAACATGTGCAAATATGCACAACAGATATAAGGTAAAATAAGAAAGGTTAGTTTCAAAGCTGACCTAAACATACAAGCCTCACTGTAAATTAACGAGTACTGAGTGGTCCATAAGTATTCTGAAATATTTTTGGAAAAAAAAATTTCAAAGCCCGTAAGACACCACTGCAGTCAAGACAGATCAGCAGTAGAGTCAGGAAAGTAACTCTGATAATTCAAGTCAGAAAATATAACAAACACTTAAATACACTTCGTAAAATTTACCATGAAGAATATAGTAAGATATCAGGTGTTTAAATGGAACACATTCTTGGATTTTGGAATATAATACTCCTTCCTTTCACCTGCAATATGACAGTCTGAGAGCACAGAACGGCTATTTCGTAACAATTAGGCTCACCCCAATGCAACTAGTTTCCATTGTTAAATACCTGTTCTATAAACCACTGTATTGGTTTATACTCAATGAAACTACCATTCCATGGTTGCTGAAATGCCTGTTAAATACTGTAGTAAACGCACCATAATATCTATACAGACCGTTAGCATGTCTGCTCTCATGAACTGATGTTCTTCTGGGTTGAAGAGAAACAAACAGCAATAGTTTTAATGACTGAAAGTTTTCAGTCTTCCACACTAACAGGAATGAGCGACACACAGTAAATCTTTATTACCTTTGATAGCACAAAAGACGACAAACGTCGTGTACAGAGACCTGTGGGATAGACTTTTCCCCTTCCCACCCTGCTCCTGGAGTAGCCAACAGGCTCCTACTAGATGTGTAGTTTATAAACTCATGCAGAACTCTACCTAGGGTGCCTGAGCTGCTTTGCCTTGATACAAACTCATGCAATGTCTTTCATTTCTTGGTCAGTCCTAAAGTACTGCAACTGACCTGGGTTTAACATCTTTATTAATTTATAGAACTTTATGCCTTGGGAGCATTGACATAGTATATATACACAGTATAAAATACCTCACTACTGTCTACAAACTGTACAGATTTCATAGCCAGCAGGTTTCTCAACAAGGAGGATGCCTGCTACCTCTGTAATGTTAAATGCACTTCATTATTTTAGCTCTTAAAAACGTGACATTTCAGCAACTTCTCAGACTGTCCTTGAGCAAACCCTGAACATACAGTTCTGCCCTTTTTCATCTATCAATTTTCACAAGTCTTACAGTAATAAATAGGATCATGCTATCAATGCAGGATTATAGATGATTTTGCTGCTACAGAATGTAGGATGATGATACCTGTCACTTATCTGTGTGGCTAGATAGTCTTTATTACTCAGAAAAGTACTTTACTACTTCCTTCCTTTCAGCCTAGGTTATAAAGTTACCACCTGAAGAACAACAATATAAGCAAAATGCTTTGGTAACAATTACACTGATTTCTGCAGCCTGCTTCTTGGTAAATAGATATGGTGATACTGCTCACAGCTGAGCAAGGTGAGGCAAAGAAAGATGTACCTAATCCTTTTGTTGTCTGCCAGCTCCTTGCTTCTGATAGACATCAATGCCACATTAGGTCCATCCTTCCCAACTAAGCACTGAAGCAAAGCCACAGGCCCTCTTGCTTTCTTTGCGGTCCTCTGAACTGCACTTTGTGTGGCAGCAGAGCGCCAAATGCTGCACCATCCCAGCTCCCAAGAGAGGAAGGTCCTCCCTGCTCTCAGGTATTTTACAAGGAGCAATGACTACTCAGTTTGCTTCTCGGACAGAGGTTTAGTGATGCCCAGACTGAGCTCGGCAGATGCAGCACCATGCTAATTTGGGCCAGCTGCCCCATACTGAGATTTGTATTTGTTCCTTCTATCAAAGTACTGATCCAATAAACAGTTTACTGTTATTCTCAGACAAACCAGGACTAAATGACAAAACTTTCAAATGAAGCCCTTTCCGTTCCTCTTTTTGACGAAAAAACACTTTGGAAAGAATTTAATGGCTTTTAATAACTTCTATAGGACTTTTCCCCAAAGAGAATATGTCATCCAGGGCTCACTAACATCATGAGAAAGCAGGCATTCTGAAGGGGACAGATTCTGTGACAAACTAATATTTATTTGGCACTGAACCGATCTTTACTGGTTTGGCAGTGACAGAATTTTTAAGGTACGCTTACATGTGTGTTTGCAGTATGTTTTTCAATACAAACAATAGAGTTTACAGATTAGGAACAGGACTAGAAACTTTAGTCCCATATGTATAAAGTAACTATATACTGCATAGTAACCAATTTTTTTAATTATGGTGGAAAGCTGCAGTAATGCTGTATTTTCAGGTCAGTAACACTTGTCTTACTCAGAAGTATCTCCTTAGCATGAACCAGGGTCATGGCTTTTGCTGCTACTTGTGAACTTCTTAGTTTGCTTAAAAAATGTTAAGTCACAGGAGCGTGTTTTTCTGAACTAAAGATGTCAAAAAATGAAGACGGAGAAATACGGCATAAGACTTAGCGGAAAAGAAATGAAGACTGTATTTTGGGGAGCAGATACTGTCTGGCATTTCTAAGATGAAGTATTCAGCAACCTATGCATTATAATGAAACAGGAGTGAGAAATTCGAGCAAGCATCATGTCTCTGACCTTTTCAGATGGTTTTATTTTCCTGTCTCTCTTCTGATGAAGAACAAACAGCATGCTAGCTCTCAGTTTTGTCATGAAGATGTTAGTGCTTAACACCATTGTGCATAACAAGAAACAAGCAAAGTGACTGAGCTTAATTTATAACGCAGAACTTGCGTCAAGTCAGCACCTTTCCAACTGAAGCACTGGACCAGATTATTTCAAAGTTCTTAGGTGCATCAGAAGTAAAAAGCTTCTGTCAGCTGTAGGTCTAACCCATCCTTCCTCTGTTCACAGGCTTGAACTGCAGGGTTTCTAAAGCACAACTAAAGAAAAAGGGGGTAGAGGAGCCAATCCTGGTGTCAGAGTGTCCTTCTACCACTGTATCCCACAGCACAATTTTTTAACCAAGTGCTCTTTGACAGTCTGCCGAGACGTTTTATTTCCTTCCAGAAGTATGCTGTTAATAAAAACATTACTGTTCTTCATAGTAGTAAGCACTTCTCTCTCCCAAAGCAAAGATTTGCACAAGAGATCTACTAAATCTCACAGGAACTGAAATGTCACTGCTCTGTCAGTGCACTGCACAGAATACAGGCTGCGTATATACCACATCCATTAGAACTGTCATGCAGAGAAACACCCAGGTCAGGTCAAAAGATGATATTGCAGCCTGAAGTTAAAAAAGGAAAAGGATGTCAGAAACTGTAGATGCTCTTTAAACAAAGAACCATTCAGGTACACAATGACTGTTACAGAAAACAGCAGCTAACAAACAGTACAGTAGTTACACTAGCAGGTACCTGTAAAAAACACAACTTTCAGCTGAATTAAACCAATTTCCTTATAACCTGAAGTTCCAAGAATTAACTAATAAAACTGGTGTGTTTAGCTTCAAAGGCCATTTTCTCCCCAAGATTAACATTATGCTTCTGAGAGAACACGCAAGGTAATTAGAAGCAAATTACCAAAAATATATGATGTTCAGATGAAATAATTGTGATGCTTTTCAACAGAAAGCATGCTAAATCTGAGTTCCAAGGGCGTATCCTGTAAACATCTAGCATTCCCTTTCAATAGCTTTGCTGTAAATGTGGAAGACCATATTAAAAAACCAAACACACAAATGACAACATCAGGAAGAAAACTACAGTAAAATTAATTAAGATATATTTAAGGAGTAAGGAAGTGACAAGAAGCCACTAACAAAACTCAATAACCTCACAGATTGACTGAATGTTCCCTGTCTAGGTACTGTTTGTTTTAAAAAAGACTAAAATTTACTATGCTTTTGGACATCTAGTGCTTTTGTAAACAGCAAGTAAAGAAGAATTAATTTTCATTTGCATATATCGAATATATATATACACACAGCATCAAATTTTAGGAGACTTTCCTAAATGTGAACAATTCATATCATATAGTCTCTTCTTAGCAAATGCACACGCATACAAGAAATAACTGAGTTCAAGAATAGGAGGAAAAAACCCAGCAAATACTAAGTCAGTTATAAAAGCTTCACTCAATACAGCTTCCAGGGATAATAATGAGCTAGAGCATAAAAACACAGTTTCCAACTGATTTCCATTTATCCCCAATCTCTAATTACAGTATTTAGTAGCAACTATTTTCTCTGAATAAATACTGTCCTAGACAGAGAGCAAAACCTGCAGCAGCTGTGATAACAAATAATGAATGATTTGAGAGTGTATTTAATACGTGAAGTTGCATCATGCTCTCTGAATGCTTTACTTACTAATGCTGTAATAACCTCAAATTTTGCTTATAATATTTCTGGATGCTTTTTTATTTTTATGTTGTGTTTGTGCATTTGACATTTTTCTATCTACTCCTCTTGCTTTTTTCTGTCAGCTTTCCACAAAGCAGTAAGGGAAAAAGGAAGAACTAAAATTTAAAAGCAAAACCAAAGAGATCTTATACAACTGAACTATTTGATGACATTCATAGTATCTATTTTCCCATGACTTTTTCCTCCCTTCTAAGAAATCAAAGATTACGCATGAAGTCATACAGATGGTTCCTGAATTCCTCTGCCAATGTGAGCTGTGAAAGTACTAACACTGGCAAAATTTTAAAGCCATTCATTTTCCTTATTGGTATAACATAAATCGGGGGAAAGGGGAATATGACACACAACCCAAACCTTGCTGTACTTTGTATCCTAACCACAGGATAATGTAGATTTTTCATGTCTTTCATGACATACTTTGACTGTTAGAAGGACTGATTGTGCCCAAATAACGATTCAGCATTTAAGCCAAGTTCATTGCTCAACTCCAACACGCTTAATTGTTAAAGCAAAATACATAAATTTCACTACTGTTTTGTACTTGACTCTCCTCAAAACAACTCTTTGCTTTTTTTCGCTTTCATTATCCCTTTGTCTTTCTTCCTTTTTTCCACCAGATTACTGCTGCTTCTCCTCAGCCTAGTTCCAGCTATCAAATGTTCAGCCTTTTATTTCTCTTTCGAACATGTAGCTCGTACTTGTGTACTACCTCAAAACCAGAAAATACTTTCAAAAAGAGTTTAAGTGTTTCTTCTTAAAGACAACTATGTACCTTAAGAGGAAATTTTCAGCTCTCATGTTTATGCTGTCGTTTCACACGAGTGCTCCTCAGAAGATTTCATTATCTAATCTGCTGGCATAGATGGATACCCCAAAGGAAGATAAGGTAATAAAAAAGTCAATGAGAATATCCTGGCGTTATGGTTTTACTCAAACTTGTGATAATGGCCAAAGCAAATGTTTAAAAACTTACCAGTGCTTTCAACTAGGCTCTTATGTAAGATTTTGAATTTTAAATCTTCAGAGTTTTTGTGGGGTTTTGTTTATTAAGAGGTTAAGTGTTAGGGCCTTCAGAGACACAGAGGACTTACTGGAGACGGTGCTGGAGGGAGTGTAAGTCAAAGAAAGGAGCACAACTCCTCAACCCGAAAAGAACAAGAGGAAAAATATATTTTTCTACTTGTGGGTTATCATTTATGCCTGTAGAAGAGAGCCTGTAGAGTAGATGTGCCACAATAGCCCGGGATTTCTTGCTGGAATACTAAAATTTAACAGGAAAACTCCAGAAATATTCAAGTTTTGGGAATACATCAGTACTACAATTTCTGTTGCAATCATTCTCCCACATGAAACACATCTCAACCTTAGTGGAATGAAAGGTCTCTTTCTGAAGATGTTTTAGGCCCACAAGTTCAGAGGCTTTGGTTCTCTTCAAGTTCATGAACCTAAAACCCACTCTTGCATGACATGAAACTTGCTGAAGTTCCTCATGCCACTGGTCCACCTCGCTGGAAAGGGGCAAGTCAGGTCACAGGTTTATCCCTAACAGTAAGTTTGTACATTACCAAAAGAATGTTAAAGAAAGCTGTGTATAAAGATTTAATTGGCACAAGTCCAGGTAACAAAGCCCACCTAAAAAGAAGTAATTAATTTGTAGAGAAAGTGATGATGGTTATTCCCCAAAGGAACAAATAAAGTCTTCATGCTAATGCATGTTAAAACATGCACACCCACCGAAATACCCTTTTAAGATAAAAAGTACTTTGTCCAATCAAGCTGCTGAACAGAATTTGTATTTGAGACAGGTGCATTACATCTCACTTTAGTTTCAAACATATGTTATATACGCCTGCACTACAGAGGCAGTCATAGCAAAGATGCACAAATGCAAAGTGATAAAGCAGAAATGTGAGTCAGATCTCCACCATCTTTTTTCTCCTCTTCTTCACCCTGCTCCTCCTCCCAAACTCCTCTGCAAGGCATAAATACCTAGCAGTTAGTTAAATCCCTCAAAGAGAACAATACAGATAATGCCTAGAAATTTCATTTAGATTCTAGACTTGTGAGCAGGAGGAGAAGGTGTGACCACAGGATTATGTCTAATGCTTTTACATACCTATTCCATAGCCTTCATAGAGTTGTCTCTCACGTTCTATGGTCTGCTTGATGACAGTTTCCCGTGACCCATGCTGTCTTCCTTGTCTACCTTTAATACTGTTTTGTAATTCAATCTGCTCCAATTCAGCATTAAACCGACCCATATAACTGAAAGGAATAAAATGCATTTATACTACATGCAGTCAAGCAAAATTTTTGCAAAACAGAATTACTTTGATAATCTAAGAAGTTATTTTATTAATTGTATTTTTTTCTAAACTAGCCAGAAATGTTTCTTAGATTTGAACTATTACTTTAATCTTCTAAGTGGAAACTCCATTTAGAGCTTCACTTGAATTATCTGCTGCTTCCAGAAGGATTAGGGGTTTTTTATTTGCTTTTAAACTATGTTTGCATAAAACAAAACTCACACATTATTATAAATCACGTAGTCCGGATGACCACTGTTAGAAATCTAAGTATTCCTAACTTTTAATTGCTGAATTGCAGCACCTCAAGAATAACTTTTAAAGTTCTTCTTTGGCACGTGTTCTACACCATCTCACAAACATCCAACCGAAATGCAAAAAATAAGCTTTTATTGCCTCTGCAGTATCAACTAGTATTGATTAGCGGTTTACGGGTTTCACAAACAGTGTAGGAAATATGTCAGAGCTTCTGAAAGGAAACTGATATAGTACACTTGTGTAAAAATACGTATATATTATGTTATTTAGCTAGCAGGTGAAAAATAGTGACAAGCCACAGATATTTATATGCAGTAGCACAGAAACAACTGAGCTTCTTAGCAGATTCAATTTTGGTATTTCCCACCCTAAAAATTGACCCACTTTAGCACTGTTTAATTTTCTCAGCAAAGAAGATTAAAGAATAAAGGAGTAAGCACAATGAAATCTGTGCATTTAAGTGTCACTGAATAACTCAAATAGCAAATTCATGCAATTAATACTATCCAAATCATTTAGAGTCCTCCACACACTACAAAAGCAGAGATACACTTAAATAATAAAAACCCCAACAAACAACAACACGACTGACGTCAGTAATTCTAGTGTGAATATATACATTTTTCAATATATAATTAATCTCAATTGCAACAGAATCGACTACTTGATATTATTAATAGTAATATATAAAAAGTCCTCCTCTAAGTCATCATCACTTTACAGACCTTATTTAAAAACATTATTTTAAAAGACAACATGAAGCTTTTTAATCCTGTTTTTAACATTAGTCTTACTTTTCAATTAGTTCGCCAGCTTCCTTCTTTGTGTACTCAATTTTATTGGGGTCAAGGTGACTTTGAAACCATTGCAATTTTTCTCCTACAAGAATAAACTTAACATTAATGATTACATTATCACTGTAGCATCAACACAGGTTAAAGTTCTTACAATAACTGCCCATTTTACAAGATCTTGAATGGCATCATAAACTCACTAATATTGTGAGTACCAGGTATGAAAGTAGCTGCAATAGAAATAGTCTCACATCATTTCAGATGTATTTTATATCTAACTCGTGGAAAAAGGATGTTACACTTTGCTTTATGGAAATTAGTGTTTAAAATATCACTGCATTAATTGCTCAAGATGGAAACTTAGGAAGGCCCCAAGGGGGAAAAAACCCAGCACAATGACTAGGCCAGAGTCTAGTCACAATTTTAAAAAGATTAAATTGAAAAGCTGCAGTGTCAATCATATGAAAGAGAAAAATATTCCATGTTGTGTCTAAAAGTTTTGAATTTACTTGCCAGCAGAATGTGTCTGTTAACACACATATATCATCCTCTTTTACAAGCAATTAAAAAAAGCATGGAGACAAGTACGATAAATAGATGTACAGATGTACAAACAGACGTTTGGTCTATATTGCTCTGTTGTCATGTATACTGACTAAAGATTAGGCTATGCTCAGCCCCAACTCCAGTCCTGTATATACTACCTGAGTGAACAGGTCAGATATTCGAGCATTTCAACAAAGTCTATTTTAAGATTACAGAGTCAGATTATAGAGAAACAAACTCTAACTGGAGCAGCTATAAATTCAGTAAAACTTAAAATCTGTGCTAAGAAGTTGAATACTATATTCAGTAATAATAGTAAGTTTCTGCTCACCAATGATACTCAAACGCAAAGCTTTGTCAGTCTTCAACCTAGCAGAGAAAAAAACAGATGTTAGCCAGGAATGAGTACCGTACAAATAATTATCATAAATTTTCTTTCTCCAAAAATAATTTTTTTTAGAGTCACAATGCAAGTCGAACTAAAATTTCAAATAGAAATATTTGCCAAATTCAGAACAATGTAAAACTTACTCTGCTTCATCTAATAATGCTACTTTTTGGTAAAACTACTACATGAAATTTGTTCTGTTTACCTATTAAGTTAAGCAGTTTCTTGGAAGAAATTAGGACACAACACTTTTCTTAGAGCACAGCAAAAGGAATTTCATAGAAGACCTACACTGTAATAATTTCAGTAAGTATTTCTAATATTCTGCTGGTATGTTTAATGAGTTTGGAGATTAAGAACGAAAGATTTCAACGCACTACATCCTTGCAAATCAAGCATACAATGTGAAAAGTACCATTCTAGTATCTAATCAACTTGTAATAATAAAAGTTTGTGCTTAGTGAACAGTAAAACTTAATGTGCTAAGAAACCAAAATTAACAACTTCATAAAAGATGAAAAAAAAAGTCCACCTCAAAGTACTTTTAACTCCACCCTCAATCTCTGGCAGGATGCTTGAAGTCTTTTGTAGTCTACAGGACATGTGTACAAAATTCAAGTTGGGATTAATTCCCATCCTATTGAGCAGTTCTCAGAGAACACAAGTTTTCTAACAGGCAATACAGCGCCTCATGTGTTTTTGTCCTGAAGCTCTCAGATTTGCCTGCAGCAATGAATCTTGCTGAACGTCACTTTATTTCCAGGAAAGAAAGTAACACATTGTTGAGATAAGTATGAAATTTGCCACTTGAAAAAATACCTTAGCCATGCATGTTCAGTGTATATATCCAAGGACCTCTGATAAAATTGACCTTTTTCAAATTATTTAGTAAGAAAATTGATAAAGGATATATCCTTTATGATTTAAATTGACAAAAACCAAATAACGACAAAATTCAATACAGTTCAAAGCTAATGTGCTCCTTCACTAAATTCCTTGTACCCCACAGAACTTAGTGAGCATTTTAGAGTTAACTGAAGTAACTCAGAGCACAGAAGTCTGTCATTTGGATAAAAAGAGAAAGCCCGACTTTGTAGAGACAAACATATTTGTGCCACTTCGCCACAAACCTACATTATTAAAATAAAGTTTAGCTTTTTCCCAGAAGTATTTCATCCTCTGAAGACCATCTAAAAGCCACATAAAAGCAAAAGCAGAGCATGTGTGAACTGCTAAGAAGTACACTAAGGCATTCAAGAAAAGTTTTTTTTTACTTCTATAGATATCCCAGCATCTAGGATAAGCATTTCTAGTACCAAAATCTATACAGGTCAAGCATGAGGGCTGAGTTTTACCATACCTGCCAAAAAAAGCCCCAAAACCCAAGCTGTTTGATTAATTAAAAGATTTTAGCATTAAAACAAAATGACACTCATTCCTGTGAGTTAAAGGACAGACCTGGATGAGAATATGTACAAGAGAAAAGAAAAAGCAGTTAGATTAGAAGTCAGATTTAAAACTTAGCTGTAGAAGATGCCTTCAAGAAAGATTGTGGTAGGCAGCCTACAGAGGCCTTACAGCAAGGAGTTCTGGGCAGTAACAGCGACCCAGAATAGGACACATTCCAGACAGCGGAACTCCAGGCCAGCAGTCCCTGCTGTGAACCTTGCAATGCAGCCAGCTGAGCACCACTGCAAAGCATTGCCATGGAGAAAACTACGATGCCATCTAGAAATGCTGCCCTGTTAGAATCATAAGTCATACCATGTATCTATGCTTTGAAACACTACAAATTACCATTTGCACCTGCAAGGGTCACTGGATTGTTTATTTATCAAGGCAATGAAGTATACAACCAGGATTTTCTTCTGGAAGGAAAAACCTCCATTCTCTAGGCATACACAACTTCTATCAGCTGGAGAAATACTGAATGATAGGATCAGATGTTGCTGTATTCTACTTTTCATAAAAACCTCACCTCAATGACTGCTAGAAGACAATAGTATTAGCAGGGAGGCTAATCAAATAAGGTAAGTCAAAGAAAGTTCCTCTCATCTTCCACACAGTGAGCAAAGTCTTTTGCTCAAGGAAAGGAGAGTGTGAGGACAGGGATACAATCTTGTGGCAGCCTGTTGCTCCTGAATGCTTTTTCTCCTCCACCTGCCTCCCAAAAATCATCTGTTTCGGCACTGATTATTGATAAGGATGACTAGTGGTTTTCTTGATGTTTACTAGGTACTTAAAAGGTTAAAGCCTTCATGCTCCATCAGCACCTCTTTATCTCAGATATTGTATTCAACTGTTCCACTCTAAATACTAACAATGAATAATTATTTGCCAAAGCAGTTTACCAATTCAGTATTTTTTCCCATAATATCCTCACATACAAATGCTATCTACAGCTCTGAGAACGAAAATACGTTCTTTCATTAAGAAAAAAAAAAAAAAAAAATCATGGTTGACGAGACATATTTCCTTGTTTCTTGTCTCGGGTTGCTAAATACCTTCCATATTTCTCCCTATACGCTGTGTGGGTTTGTTAGCTAACACACCAATCAGGGGCTTGGTTAACCATTTTAGGATACTTCCATATGAAAATCCCTCTATAACTAAAAGCTATTATTTTTTTCAGGTTTTTTTTTTATTTCTGTAGGCAAATCGATTTTAAGAGCTAACAGTTATTTCAGTGCCACATAAAGAATCTGCGAAAGTACATCTCAAAGCATCACTGCTGCAAACAGTGGCTCAAGGGAGATTAAAAGGCTGGACAACAGAAAAGCTAAGGAAAAACAAACAAACAAACAAACAGCTGCACAAGGAGATATTTTAAGGCTACCCCTTACTCCTAAGGGGTCACTTCATGTCAGATCAAGAAATACTGTAAAAACTCCTTAGTTCTCCTATTTTAAGATGTGACAGCATTAGACTAGTATATTTGTAATGAAAATGCAGACTCCTAAAAAATGTACAATATATGCACAATAGAAAGGGCATATTAATAATAATAGAAAGGTAACAATAATAATGGAATGGTACACTCAGGGGGGAAAAAGACAGGAAAAAAAATTTTCCAGTGCTACCAAAACCAGAAAGAGATTTCAGTGGTTGCAAACAAAACATGATTGGTGTCAGTACATCACTAGTAAGTTCCAGGAATATCCCACCGTCATCTGGTTTCAAGTGCAGAAAAAGCAGTGTTCTACTGGCGCCAGTGAACTGCTATTGCTGTCTCATAAAAAATCTTTATAATTATTTAGCAGAGCAAACAAGTGGCCTATAGGAATAAGGATTCGCATGTAGATTAAGAGAGCATAACTGGTAATAATATACTGGAATTTGTTGCTGCTCATTAGACATGGAGGAGAACTGAGAAGAGGGATGCAGGCAAGAAAAAGGTACAATTCAAGTGAACAAGGCAACTTAAGATTGTAGCCAATTTTCTAAAACCAACTGGTCTGTCTCCTCTTATTATGGTCAAGATTGGTCTTTTGTAGTACAGCCAGTTTCTGGACAATAAGCTTATTATTACTGTCATATTGTATTGAGAATGCTTGCATTGAGGAGTATCTGGACAACAGAGGCTGCAAAAGCCTTCTGCAAATTAGAGCAGAATTTCTCCTTTCTTTTCCTCAGTGCTACATTAAGCATTGAAATTCCTTGCGGGTAATATCATCCCTTTCTTATCTATCTTGGTTGGGCAAAAGATACTTGAATATGCATTTCATAACTAAATGCAATTTCCTGTCCTGTTTAACACAAAAAGAATATTCCCAGCAGTTATTTCTCTTCCTCCATCACTAGAAAAGTGAAAAAGTAAATAGAAGCCTAAACTATCTCTAGTCCTGAATCCTGTCTCCAGCCAAGTACCAAAGGAAAAAAAGAAACACAAAACAAAACCAAAACAAAAAAAACCCCACAAACAACAAAAACACCACAACATCCAAACCCAAGACAAACATTTACTGATACTTCTACAAAAGTCACTATCACCTCCCAGTAACACACCATTCAAGGGCTTCCTACATGGAAGGTAATACCTCTATTGAACTGTAAGCAACAGATAAAACTTAAGTATGTTCAAAAAGTATTATTGCACAAATTTAGCCAACCACAATTAAAGCATCTTCTGGCAAGTAAATACACAGCTTAATTAAAATACTACAGATGAACCATATGAACTTCCTAGATCTAGTGACTGTCTCTAATCCTTATTTTTGAAGGAAGACCAAAGAATCAGCTTTTCCATGCTGCAGAATTGCATTAGCCTGTACAGCAAAATTATCCTCTTTACTCAGGGCTGGTGACATCATACTGGGAATACTGCCTCCAGATTTGAGTCCTCTAAGAAGACTTATTTCTATATGGCAAGAAACATGGCCAAAGAAGTACCAGATTTGTAGATGGGATTAAGAAAGAAAATACTGTGTAGATTATGAGGGAATGTCTCTTATTCAATACCAGAGGATGCACTGATCATCCAACCAGAGAACAGGGTTGTCATTAAATAGAAGTAATTTGGAAAATTGTTTCTGCAAATATTACAAATTCAGTAAGTCACTTTCCAGTGAAAAACTCTGCAGTAAACTTACTGCAGCTAAGTCTCAAATTTGGAAGCAAAAATGCCAGCACATTTATTTAATATTATCAACTGCCACTAAAAGACAACATTTAGTAGACCTGAAAAAGCAGTGAGGAAGAAAAAAATTGGTGTGGGCTACTTTTTCCTGAGCGTAGGAGCAAAAAGCTTTCCTCAGCCTACAGCATCAGAAATTTATCTTGTCTTTTTCAGAGCTCTGCAAACTGAACACAAACCCCATCATGAAAATACATTAAAGAAATTGAAAGCTAAGTAATTATACTAAAAAGACTGGTTAGTGGCTAAACTGACTGGTTTTAAGCACATGCTTAACTGCCAATATTAAAAAAAAATCTTAAGATTTAACAAGCTGAACATTAAGATAATAGAGATCCAAAAGAAACTGGAGCCCTTAACAAGACTTTTATAGACACTAGGGAAGAAAAGAAATCAATGTTATTCATGTCTTTTGAGCTAATTGGATCTTCAAGCCAAGACAGTACAGAAAATAAAAACTTCCTCTGATTGCCTATGTTCTAATGGAAATTATTTTTAGAACATCACAACAAAACAGGTCTAAAAAGTGCAGATCTGTGAACAATGATAGTTAATTGTTTAAGACACAGAACTGTAAGATGTAGAAATCTTATTTACCGATAGATCGTTTTGCTATCACAGTATACTTTGGATGGTCCAGACTGACACGTTATTTTGCTGGAACAATTTCCCTACGCAAAATGAAGTGTTACATCTTGTACTATCAACCTAGAGGCTTCACACCTGAAGTAGTAAGACAGCCTGAAAAAGAAAAGGCAGAAATCAAGAAACAGAGTCTAAGGGAAAGGATAGCTATCTACATCCTCTAATCTTAAACTAAGTTTCTCTTGCTGAGAGAAGGCACTAGGCTTCAGTGATCCCCACAAGAATTCAGGATAAACCATCTGCTCGTTCACTGGGTTGCTTGAAGCTCACCTTTTATTAGTTTGCTCGGCTGCCAGTATTAATGTTTTTTCATAAAACAATGCTTTTCTTCCTCAGGTAAACCATGAAACATGCCAAATGGTGGTGGTCCTGTTTCACTTGGAAGCATTCTGCTGCTGTGACTAGCTCCTTTTGCTACATTTCAGAGGGAAGGAACAGGAAGCCTAATTATACTGCTACAAAGACAACTGTCTCTTAAATAGGTAAAAAATTTATTTATAAATAAGTTCATTTCTTTTTAAAAATTCCTTTTTAAAAAGCAAATAACTTTGTAAAGGAAGAATGAAGTAACACAGTAAACTCACATGTGTTAGCGAAAGCACTTGAACGAAACTTAAATCCTCCAAAAAAAGCTTTCACAGAGGATTAACCTGTCATTGCATGCAGGGGAAACTACTGGAGCCCAAAAGACAGGCAAAGAGCATTTAGCCTGTGTTTAGGGCCAGTGGCAATGGGTGCTAGGAGATAGAATGAAGAAGCTGCACCAATTGTTCTACGTGTACTGCTAGTCAAGATGAGGTGTGACTTGCAAGGCACAGGAAGTAAATTCCCTAAACATATACCCTCAATTCATCCTTGCATAACCTAGTTCTCCAGTACTGAGACGTTAACTGCTGTTCAATCAAACAAAACCATTTTTAAGTATTGCAATTATTGGTGTGAAGTTTTTTGTGGGGGTTTTTGGGTTTGGCTTTTTGGTTTTTTTTAAAGCACAAAACACATGGTTGAACTGAAAGCTGCATTCCACAATGTATTAACTGGTACATCATCCGCCAAAATACAATGGTGGGGGCTAGTGCAGATAAAAGACTGGTATTGTCATGTGCTGCACTATGAAACTACTCTGGCAAGCACAGACAGAAATCTACATAGTAAAGACTAGAACACTAGAACCAACTCTCAGATGACCAAGTCTTGAAAATAATACATTTAGAATAGAGTATTTCAGTTGGAAGGGATCTACAATGATCACCTAGTCCAACTGCCTGACCAATTCAGGGCTGACCAAGTTAAAGCACGCCTCTTAAACACTGACAGGCTTGGGGCATTGACCACCTCCCCAGGAAGCCTGTTCCTGTGTTTGATCACCCTCTTAGTAAAGAAAGACCTCCTTATGTCCAGACTAAACCTCCCCTGATGCAGCTTTGGACCATTCCCAAGCATCCTATCACTGGATACGAGGGAGAAGAGCTCAGCACGTCCCTCTCCACTTCTGTTCCTCAGGAAGCTGTAGAGAGCAACGAGGCCACACCTCAGCCTCCTTTTCTCCAAATTAGACNTGAAAATAATACATTTAGAATAGAGTATTTCAGTTGGAAGGGATCTACAATGATCACCTAGTCCAACTGCCTGACCAATTCAGGGCTGACCAAGTTAAAGCACGCCTCTTAAACACTGACAGGCTTGGGGCATTGACCACCTCCCCAGGAAGCCTGTTCCTGTGTTTGATCACCCTCTTAGTAAAGAAAGACCTCCTTATGTCCAGACTAAACCTCCCCTGATGCAGCTTTGGACCATTCCCAAGCATCCTATCACTGGATACGAGGGAGAAGAGCTCAGCACGTCCCTCTCCACTTCTGTTCCTCAGGAAGCTGTAGAGAGCAACGAGGCCACACCTCAGCCTCCTTTTCTCCAAATTAGACAAGCCTGAAGTCCTTAGCCACTCCTCAGACGACCCACCTTCCAGCCCTGGCACCAGCTTTGCTGCCCTCCACTCGACGTGTTCAAGGACCTTAACATCCCTCTTAAATTGTGGGGCCCAGAACTACACGCAGTACTCAAGGTGCAGCCGCACCAACGCTGAATACAGCAGGATAATCACCTCTTTTGATTTGTTATGCTGGGTTTGATGCTCCCCAGGATGGGGTTTGCCCTCTTAGCTGCCAGGGCACACTGCTGACTCCTGTTGAGCCTGATGTCGACCAGCAGCCCCAGATCCCTCTCTACAGGTCTGCTCTCCAGCCATTCCCCTCCCAATTTATACTGTGCTGTCAACAGCACCTCCCAGTTTGGTACCATCATCAAACTTGTTAATGGTGCACTCAACTCCTGAATCCAGATTGTTGATAAATATATGGAACAGAAATGGCCCTGGAACTGAATTTGGTGACAACTGCCGAAAGAAAGGAAACTTCAAAGAAATTAGAGAATTTCATTTTTTGTCTGGCATTGAGGGACCCGGAACTTTTTTTTTTTAAAACTAAACTAACAGGTTAAGACCATCTAGATCATCCAGTTCATCCTAGAAAGGATATCATGTGATACAACTGCTTACTATGAGGGAGGAGCCTAGAGAATCATCTAGAATGTCAGTAATATTTCCAGTTTACTGAATCCTGGGTGCTCAAAACTACTAAGTGTCCTTTAGCTCCTAAACCAATTTTGAGTCCATATTTTGCCCTATAGACTTCACTTGGCAATGTTAGCAGTAGATGAAGTGTCCACGACTGCAAAGGTGGCTTCAGTAGTCCAAGATGCCCTGCCACTGCTCTGGATACCCTTAAGACCAGTAAACCTTTCAGCTGTTCAGCAGAAAAAGCACCTGTGTTAAAATTAACAACCACACTACTTACATAGTATGAGCTGACAAATCTAGCTGCCTCAGTAACAGGGCCTAGTCAGTACAAAACCAGCAACTTTTCATTCTTTTCATGGAAAGGATGACCTAATTACTGCACTATTAATGCATTAAGCAGAGAAAGGAGTGATGCATTTGATAGTCTCTTATCTGCAACAAAACAGATTGCCTTGTGCAATCTAACGTATACCTTAAAACCTTTTCCATGAAAAAGAAAAGTAATTAAAGGGCAAGTTAAATGGGAGAATGCTATTCCAGCGGGAGTTCTTTGCTTTAACTTCTTGCTGTTGCAAGAGGAACCAAAAATAGCACTCCAACAAGAAATGTCAGCACAGGTGTCTGTATCAGTATAATTCTACCCACAGAGACAATCACTAAAAGATTTGATTGAGTGTGCCATGTCATAATGAATAATCAGTACATCACTCCTTCACTCAGTAAGTCTTCTTGTGCATGTTTTTCTTTATGGCAAAGTCACAGATGTAAGCGCTAAGAATCAAGTATGATTCAGTTACCTTTTGTGATTAAGCTTTCTGAGTGGCAGTTACGAGGCAAGAAGAGAGAGTTAAGGGGAAAAGTAGTCAATTTAGCACTAGGCAAATAATCTACTATAAAAATTCACAATCAGTAGTCAGAGAGCACAGACAAAATATGAAGCAGCAGGAAAAACTTCTTGCATTTTAGGAAGCTGCCCGATCCTCAAGACATGCTACTTGTAAACTCTTGCAGCAGCTCTGCTTGAGGTTACATGGCACAGCTATGCTAGTAAAGTGCCCCTTCCTAGTTAGAGCAGTCTTACAACTTTCCTCTGGATAAGGATGTACATCCATCCCCAATCATAAAGTTGCACAGTCTCACATTTCAACCACATCAGGAGTTCCTAATTTAACACCTTCAGACATATGAATATTTGGGCTCGGCTCTCATGCTCCATCCAAATACTAGTGTACTTTGAGAGAAAATGCTTTAAGTTCACTTTAATACAAAAAATCATAGCACATCAATGAGCAAGCTGAGACGGAATGGAAACCAAAGGCCAGTCTTCTCCAGCTATCTTTTCCCTCTTTAGAGGAGGGAAGTAAAACTTACAACCAGAAAAACAAACTTGCCAGGGAATAGCAAGAAAAAAACAGAGAGAAGTTAAATATTCAGTGTCATTCAGAAGTCCCTCTGGGAAGGTTTCTAGGTTTTCTCTTCTATGAACTCAACACTACAGCACAAGAAGCTAGACCCTAAGCAGGATTCTTATTAAATCTTGGAGTAAAGTCAAACTAGGTGACCAAGCTTCATGTGAAATCACCAGCATCATGCCTTTCAGATTATAAAAGCAAAATGCTCTGATGGGAAGAAACCTAACTTGTAAGGGTAATACCAAAAATCAAGTAGCAGAACTATGTACATTTTATAAGCTGATTTCATGAATTAACACCTGTCAGTTCACATGGCCCTGCAATATTACATTATGCAGGTCCTTCTTTTTTCTTAAAGTTGTATCAGCATAACAGTCCCCTTCCACCCCCACCCTCGTCCCCCAAACAAAAAGTATCAACTGTGATACTGTCCTTTGGTTTGTACACAGATTTTGCACAGTCAACTTACTTTTCTTTCTTTTCCTGTTTGTGTACTTCCCTTGCAAGCTGTGCAGCTTTTCTGCTGTAAGGATGGATAACCTTTTTCTCTTGCTTCCCTCCTTGGGTTTTTCGTAACTTTGGCTGAAAAGAAAGAAACACACTACTTAGTTAAGCAAAGTTAAGCAAAACATTAAAGGGAAGATAGGAGCACGCACTATGGCTAAAACTAAAAAGGTCCTGCATCAATACCTCAGAAAGCCCTTAGCTTATAGTAGCAGCTTATTTATCAGTTCCATCACTTAGATCTTACCCTCCTCAGTAAGAAAGGAAATTACTTGAGCATGGTACATGCTGTAACAAAACTACCGGAGCACAGAAGAACGCTGTAAGAAATCTTACATAGTGACTACTCTCAAAATACCTATTTTGTAGAACCCTGCAGCTGGGAAACTAAAATTACCTCTCTGTACCTTTGCAGTAAATGTCCCCATTCGAGCTTCCAGGCAATTGTTGCGTCTGGATCTCTGACAAAGGCTGTATGTCCTTTGCACAACACCACAAGAGCCAGGCTTTTGTCATCCCTCCCCACAGACCATGGGGCAGCTGGAGGCTCCCCTTCTCTGCCTGTCAGTGCAGCACTGGCAGGGAACGCCACTCACACCTCTAACGAACACTCTAGCACTAGCTTAAGTTACGGCGCTTTCCGGTGAGAAAGTGCTTGAAACAAAACTGAAAAGCTTTATCACGCAACACGCCATTTAAATGCTTTAAAGTCTTTAGTTCAGTGCCGAAGCAGTGCCTGAGAGCAAGGACGCAATCATTAAGCGGAGGCTCCGGCACACCGCGTTACCCGTGCCAGCGTCGGTGCTTTACGATCGCGAAAAAAAAAAAAAAAAAGACTAAATAAAGTCAAATTATCCCGATCAGCCAGAGAAATCCCCAGAGGCCCCGCGCACGAGTTCCACACGCTGACCCCGCTGCTCGCTCCCCCCCGCCGGCCCCGCGGGGCCATGGCCGGCAAGGCCCGAAACGACGCCCGCCTCTGCGGCAGGACCGGCGCCCGTGCGGCGGGCAGGGTGGCTCGGGGCTTTCCCCACCACGTCCCCCTCCCCCGGGGCCGCCGCCCGGTAGCCGCCTCTCACGGCAAGGCCGCTTTACCACCGCTAAGCGCCCACGCCGCCGCCTGCCGCGTTTCAGGGCCGCCGCCGCCGCCTGCCAGGGCCTCTCCAGGGACGCCGGCGGGAAGGGAACGGGCCGGGGGCGCCGCGTGAAGAGCCCCCCGCCGCCCCCAGAAAGGGGGGCACCGGCGGCAGCCACCCCCCTGCCCTCATCCTCATCCTCATCCTCATCCTCATCCCCATCCCCATCCCCATCCCCATCCCCCTCCCCGTCCCGCCGCACGCACCATGGCGAGCGACTCTCCTTCCGCCGCCGTGCACCGGCCAAAGGGCTCCGGGCGGGCGCTCCGGGCGGCGCGGCGGGCGTTCCGCGGGGCGGCGGCCGCTGCCACCAGCCTCACCTCACTTCGGCGGCTTCACTCCATATGGGCGCGGCTGGTGTTTGTTTGTTTATTTGTTTGTTTGTTTGTTTTCTTCCCCCCCGAAAAGAAACGGAGCACGAGCAGAAAGGCGCGGGTTGGCCCGGGCTGCAGAGCTGCGGTCGGAAAGCAGGCGTGTGGTGAGCAATGGCCACCCAGGCCCTGGGCCCGGTGCGGGCAGCCGTCAGGCAGCGTTCAGTGCCCAGCGTCGCACAGAGACCCCGTCTTTAGGCCTTATTACATCCTGCTTTTCAGTGGCCGGTAAAGATTTTCCATCAAGCGTTTTAATTCATTTCTGTAATACGGAACGAGAAGCGCTGGAAGTGGGCCTTCTTTGGTTTGGACTGTCTGACTTCTCACCAGGCTTTAGAAAGGGCTTTGTGCCCCAAAACTTCCCTGTTCTTGCCAAATTCGTCACGTAGGCTGACAGACTGTGCTTCCCTATAAGCCTTCCCTCTCTGGGATGCTGTAGAAGTACGAGCTGAAGGTTTTATTGAAGGTAGCAACATGAGGCCAGCGGTGGGCATCCTCCCCAGCTGCCCCCAGTGAGAAGGTCCTAACGCCCACCAGCAGGCTGCGTTTGTTACAGCCCCGCTTCTGCAGGTACCCTCCTTACACCTCCACAAAGGCCATAAAAATTATGTCATTGTTTTAATTTATTTCATGTATTTGTTGTTATTTTACTGTCTTCATAGAAACCGAAGGTTTCCATTATGACAAAGATGTTTTCTTTTACTGTGGTGACCTACGAAACCTCTACCAACAGTATGAAAGATCTGCTTCTTAAATGATAGTTGAAAATTCACTGGCACCTGCACGTGCCATTATTTTCCCATAATACTGAGGTATTAAGTAGTAATTTCATAGTACTTCTCTTTTTTACCTTCCCTGTGAAAGATCGGTGAATGCAGAAGTATAGAATAAAAGTCCTTTTTACAATATAGTAGTCCCTCAAGATTCTGATGTTTCTAAGTTGCAACTTTCTGCAGACATAATTCATAATTTCTCTAACATCTCAATGACACTTGTCAAAGACTCTCAGTGGGCTAAGGTCACTGCTAGTATGTTGAAATCTTTTCAATTTTTGAATTATCAGGGAATTGTTCAGCTTAATGATGATTTACTTTGATATTTGACAGTATGACAGGTCAGGGAACGTAGTTTACAGCTCCAAGTACTGGAAGGTCATGTGGCACCATTGGAGACTTGCTATTCTTCAAGCTATCAGAAGCAGTCAAAAGTGGTTGTAATATGAAAATGTGTAAGACCTCCTGTATTAGAAACCTAAAAAGCTAAACGTTGAGGTGTCAGGCAAGACATTCTTAGTATTTTATTTTCTTGTAGCTATTGGTAAAATCTGCAGTCTGGTCTCATAGCATGGTGTGCTGTTACTGTTAGATAGCCCATTTCTGTACTAGAAATTACTATTTTGAATGTCCTTCTCCATAGAACTTTTCCAGGATGTCATTTCTCTTATGCTTAAAGACTTTATAATGTTGATCACACATGGATTTGTCACCAATTTATGCCCATATGCATTGTGCCTTCTTGTGCCAGTGTCACCCTTTTAGCTTAATTAGTACTTCTTTCATCCTTGTCTGTGAAAGAAAATGGAAAGGACAGCCATTTTGTTTTAAAAACTAAGAGTCCAGGTTCTTCCAGCTTCTTAGCTGTCTTGGCAGGGAAGATAGTGGAGTAGTAATTCACTGATAGAGGAGATGTCTCACAGGACCTGACAAGCTTTTTAGTGGAATACATCTACTTTCAGGAGAAGGGGTCCCAAACAGATGTGGCTCCTACAAACATTGTTCTCCTAGTAGTTCTTCTTACTATATATAACCAAGTCTCTTTCACTTGTCTAAAAGTACTTTGCTATCTTTTACTAATGCTACATGAAAATTTGATTTGATTGTTCCTAAACAGCATTTCCCCAAGTTTTTTACTAAAAAAGCAATAAGAAAAGTGTGATTAGCTTGAGCGAAGTCTTCATTTAGCTTGTATCGGAACACTACTTATTTATTCATTTGCAATAAAATTGTTTCATAGATTTACAGAACTACTACAGAAGGCAGTGACAGTAGCTTTTTTTAAAAAAAAATCTAATAATTTAGAATGTAGCAGTTGTAGACAGGAAACTGAGCACTGAATTTTAAATAGTTCATCCAAGTAAATAGATTTAGAGTTATGCATTCAAACAGCACAGGAATCACAATAGCAAACTAGGGAATAGCTCTAGTTTAATATTCAAGTCTACACAGGACCAACAACTTATATTTTGACTGAGGGATGCTGATGGAAGTCAGACAATATGGTAAAATGACAGGAAAACATTTTGGCTATGGGGTCCCACTCATGAATCCAAACCAAAGATGAAAAAAGTAATTTTTAGATTCTTTATTCATTTGGATGAACAAAAATGTGCTTATGTTTTTGTCTGCTAAGAAGCTAATTAAAAAAACCAATGAAGAAACAGCATTGTCATAAGCCTTCACTTTTAGATGAACAATTTCCAAACTTAGATCGTGACCACGCTGGGATTGCAGTCCTTCCTTCTTTCAGGCTCCCAAATGCAAACACAAACCTGAGCATCCGCTTTGCTCTTGGCCTGGTGGCTTTGCTTGCTGCCATCGCAGCCTCATGCACGCTAACGTCCGTAGCTTGGAGATTTTAGAGAAGTGTCAATAGCTCTGCTATTCCTGGGAGAATGCCACAGAAAAACCACTGTGGTCTCCCTCTAGTTTTCCTTTCAGAGAGGTATGCTGGCTGGGAGGCAGGGGGAGGCGTGTAACTGGCTTTGCTTCTGAGCTGGAGGACATGGTTGGGACAGCAGTGGGAACTGAAAGCTACCCACAGTGCAGGATTACCGAGGCTCATTCTACCTAACCTTAAATTTTTAATTGGGACATTAAGAAAGAAACGTAGGCTCTGTAGATACTTATACTTAATGGGCAGCTCCAAGGGGCTATTCAGCTGGTCTTTCGCCAGTGACTATAATGAGACCCTTGGGTGATGATGCATCCAACTGATGACCTAGTTACAAACCAAAAACTATTCAGTGTAAATGCACACAGATTTCTAGCCCAATCTTGTTCTTTAAATAGTTCGTAATCTGGGGAAAAAAAATTGTTGCTTTTTAATACTTCGCTCTCCCCCTCTACAAAGGATCTTTTGTAAAATGTCTTGACAGCTGTGTAGAATAATTGCTGTGTAACTTCTCCTAAGTCACGTATTTATCCTGGGGGGAGAGGGAAAACACAGGAATCTATATTTGGCATGTTGATATCTGGATCTTAATTTGCATTTCTTTGCATTAATTTTACCGATACCATTGCAAATGCATAAATTAACATAAAGGGATACCTGGCTGTGATAGTCCTTCCTACAATGTTCTGTATCAATGGGGCAAAATAAAGTAAGTTTACTAAGTATAGATTAAATATTCGCACATCCAGAAGCAGATTTGCTGTTAAATTCTAGTTATTGTGGAATATCATGTTAAATATTATAAAGCAGTGACTACAGTATGGTACTTAGGAGACAGTGGCCACAGAATTCGGCGAAGGAGACCCCCATTATATTGACAATACCATGTATCAGATTTTTAGAAATTCTGACATGTAAGGATTAGACCAATTGACATGTAAGAGTTAGACTGATTTCTGAATATTCCTGAAAATGTCGTATACAGTGTTATAACTGCATTAATTAGAATGGAGGTTAAAACTGTGGTTAGCTTAGTTTTAATAAAATGCAAATTTCCTGAGTTCAAGGGAAACAAGTAAAGGTTAAAGCAATTAACAGCTAGGTTTAGAAACAAGAAAAAAGGTAATGAGCAGGGGAAACTACATCAGTGAGGGAAAAGCGAGCAGTCAGACATAGCTTTGGCAGGATCTGCCTTAGTCTGAAATGCATCTGTAGTAGACCTTTAGTGGAAAGATACATGTAGAGTTTCTTGATTATATTGCATGTTATCAATAAGACCAAGCAATACAATAGAAATAGAAATTGCAGTTATGCTTGCAGTTATTTTACAGATTTTTTTAAGTTAATCTGTCTTACGTTTGTGGTTTTTGTATGTGCTGTTACCTTAATGAAGGATATAGCCACATGATGGTAAACATAATCGAAAATACACCAATAACTTTAAATTGTGTTGGGTTTTTTGTTGTTGGTGTTGGTGGTGGCGGGTTTTTTTCTGTTTCACTTAATGAATATTTATTGTAAAGTTCCTGATAAATGATAAGCTCTTAGGAATGCCAGTTTCCTTCTACGTAGGCAGAGTTCAGACCTGCTCACAGCAGTGAAGGCATGAATGAAACTGGTATCGTATTGTTCCAGGGATTGCTTAAATATAAATAAATTGGGTAAGAATGATGAATCACTGAAACTGATACTTAATCTGGGTTATCTTTAAATAGAGCCTGAGGAGAATAAATCAGCTAACACTGAGCTCAGCACTGTCACAGTTAGGTCACTGACTGAGCTTCAGCAAACCTGAGGATGCCTTCACTGGTTTAAAGATACACCTTACTATTTGCTGTATCCTGATTTCATAAATTCAATACCATTTACTTTTAATTTAGCCAGGTTTATGCTTTGAATTTACATTCCTATCAACTCAGTGCCAAACAGTGTTTAAGTCTACAGATTGTGAACACATTTATCTGCATAGCTGAGGCAGTATTTTTACAAATTTGATTTTAATGACTCAACAGAGAAAGCTCTGAATGAAGGCAAGAGGGCCTTGTTTTGAAACTCTGTTCTTCACGTGGATTCTAGCAGATTTTCCATAATTTGTCTGAAATTTTCTTTCAATTTCTTTTGTTTGGCAGATTTGTTTTTACTTTTGTCACTGATTGCACTAGTATCTTAATTTCTCTGTTGATAAACTACTGCATAAGAAACTACTAAGAACATCTAATATGCTCCTTTGATTATGTTTCATGCTACCTCTTTCTGCATTTCCTGATTTCTCTAAATGCTGCTACATTTTTTTTGTTCTGTTTTCAATCTCTCCTTTCTAATTACACTCAAGCTCTTCCTAATGGATTCCTGTCACTAATCAGAGAAGCAGAAGACCACTTATTCCTTTTGACAGAGCCTCCTAGGCTAATGCAATTACCTGGCATAGTCAACCATTTTATCATTCCCTTTAACCTTTTAAAATTAGTGCTCTTGCCACTTTATTTGTTTAGATTTTTAAGAGACTTTCTGGTGTACTATACGCCTACAGATATTTTAGAATTCTAAATAGGACTTAGCATATTAAAAATACTAAATATTATGTAGCAAAAATTATCATTACACAAATAATCTATAGCGTCCTGTAAAATCACCCTCTTCTGTCTCACGAGTTTCCTCTTTTCCTTTCCTATCCCCTGTACTTCCACCACAGTCCAACAAAATTCACACGTGGTAAAACAGAAACTTTTCAAATAAACCAGTTCTTCTACATATTTTGAAAGTCTCTGGTAACACAGCAGCCGTGTAGCATAGGCCGAAAGTTCCCAGGGGGGAACATAGAATTAAAAGTTTAAACCACCCATTGGACATAGGATTTAAAGTTTAAAACCTTCCTAGAAGAAAGAACCTGAAAAGAGACTACAGAGTAGTAGTATAACATGCTGCCACTGTATAGCATGGCATCTTCATAAAGAAAATCAAATCTCATGTATTAGAACCTTTAGATACTCTGTTTGGCAGGCTCCCTTCAGTACAAAACTCCAGGTAGGGTGCAAGTCAGCGTGTAAATATTCACAGATTCAGCTCTCTGGAACCCAGAGTTTCCTCTGGGCCCTTGGTGTGCCTTAAAGCTCAGCAAAAATGACCAACAGCTCAGCATGTGGGCAGGTGTATCTGGGCAATGTACCTGTACCTTGGAGAATTAACTACTTCTGCCTCTGCTTAAACTTTTGTCCAGCCTGTCTGGGCATCCATCTGAATAATTCCTCCTTATAACCATTAAAATGTACCTCTTTGGGAAGTTGCAACTGAAATTCACAGTATAATGACTTAATTTTATTCTTGTGAGACTCAAGCTATTGTAACTTTTTTTCTTTGATAGTGAATTGAATCTACTGCCCAATAAATTTATCAGACCCATCCTAGATATATCAGGATGTTTTCACTATATGTACACTAGGAATGGAAACATAAGAAAAAAAGTCTTTGGCCATATAGAAGATGGCTACTGAGTTAGCAAAAAAAAAAAAAATCCTATTTCTGTGTGACACAGAAAAATGCAAAATGATTGAAATATCGATGTTTTGTGTACCATTAATGTCTGAGTGACAGTAGATAATTTCTTAGTCCTATCTGTTATCTGGTTTGAGTGGTCCCTGTGTTCTTTTCAATCTCCTTCACTTCAGGCCTTGTAGTTGCAGCAGCTAAGGCTATTATATGAACATATTGTATAATATTTTAGATGAGGTGGCTCTGGAAATTCAATTTTGTCTGATATTCATGGAAACAAGTGTCATCCATCAGGTCTCTGGAGGTTTTCACCAGCTCCTCTAGCATACTTGCTGGGGTGTCAGGTGACTGAGGCTACAAATCACTTCTGATTTTATTGTCCATACTGATTTTTCCTTTGGAATAGACTTTCTCATTACTGCAGTCAAAGGATGTTACAGTATTATGCAGAGCTAAAATGTACATATATACAACCCTCTGATATTTTCAGTTTAAAATCATGTAATCCCTGTAACTTCTGTAGCATTACACCACGTTAAAGTAAGCAAGCACCTCTCCTACAATGTTGATTTTTCATTTGATAATCCACATACTTTTGAGTTGCAGACTGGGTCTGCAAGAGTGATCTGGGGATCGTCTAGGTAAACATATTCAGTCTCATTGCTATGTGCATGTATCACAAACTACATCCTTTTAAATTTTGATTGACCGATATAGCTGATTCCCTAGCTTTCCTCATTCGATAGAACTTCTTGCAAACCTTCCACCATCCTAATAATTCTTCTGGTTATCTCTGTAGTGCCTTTAATGTTTTCTATTTTCCCCATGGTTTCATTAGTGTCTGTTTAAAGGAATTAACCTTTTAGAAGAAGAGGAAGATAATGATGAGCTTGGATTGTTTTCAGCTTTTGGAGTGTGCAGTTTCTAGAGACTGGATCATTTCATCCTCTGCAAAGTGTAAAAAAAAGAGTCTCTAAAATCCCTTAGACTGAGAAGTAGTACCATGACCCGTATCCAACAGTATGTTTATTCCTTAAAAAAAATAATCTTACCGTACTTAATAGTAATACTTGTTTTGACAGAGGATCTTCAATCAAGAAAATGGATGATTAGTTTTATAGGTCCTTATTAACAATATAAATCTAGAAGAAGTAATTAAAATGTGATATGGTTCATCAAACATAATTATGTTGTACTCATTTTTGTGCATATGTTCAGTGTCAGGAACATGCAGTGTGCATAAACACTGTATAGAAGAACATATAGATGGGGTTTCCAATGTATAAAATGTAATTTGCTGAACTACACAAGTTAAATTAAGAAACTGAGGTATTAGAGGACTCAAGTTATGTTTCATTTAGGATTATAGTAACTGGACTGATCATCATGAAAAATTTGCTGGTTTTACCCTGGATAACTAGATATATAGATAGATCAGTCTGTGAACTAAATGTACTTCTCCACCTCCTGTGAGAGGTACTGAGAGTGCAGACTTAACAGTTACTGTGATCTGAATAATTACGGAATGCAAATAGTGTAAGAGCAATCATTGTGGAACATGGTGACTGCTGTGTGATGCACTTCTGTTGTAGGAAACTGAAATTGCCTGAAGGCAAAGATCTTCAGTGAGCTCTGTGTAGGTTAATGGCACTGATCGAAGGTAAAATGAAATCCTGGGAAAACTGCCTCCATATTCAGAGCTGTCCCAGCGTAGCTCTGAAGTGCTATAACTGCACCCATCAACAAAAGGCAATTCTCCCGCTAGCTATGACCCAACACTTACAGCAAATTTGGTGGCATTCTCTGTACTGTGGCTGCTGTACTCTTTGTATGTTAAAAATTACTTTGGAGAAGAAAACTCACTGCAGTTAGACTTGATGTGTAGCTGCTGGAATTTAAAACAGGATCAAAGGAAATTATATTCAGAGTATAAACACTTTCACAGAATTACAAGACAGTTGTACTGACTGATACACCTGATAGGCTATGGCTCTCATCCTTGGTGTTGCTATTTTTCATTAGTTCACTTCCCTCTGAAATTCTGAATTTCAAACCAGAACAAAAACTTTCTGGAATAAGAAGCTGAAAAAATATTTCTTTCCCAAATAAAGGAAATTCTTTTTAAAAATGATTTTGAAATAATTTTAACTCCTTTCCATAGAAGATGTCTACGTTAAGTAACATTACATTCTAGAAAATCAGGCTCTGGTGTTTATCACTCAAACCAGGACTTTGAGTCCCCTTGCTCACTGCTGCAGAGACTTGGAAGCTATTTTGGAGAGACTCTGTAAAAATCATGTCACCTGCCCCAGACTGTCTGTTACAGCGTCCATGAGCAATCTTGCCTCTAGCAATCATTTCCTGCCATGCTAAGGAAAAGGTTGCATAATGTATTTTTTTCTGGCTAAATGGCCTTCAAGGTTGCAGGCTTGGACAAAAGCCTTCACAGCATTATACCGATCGTAAACTGCGTGACTAAGCCAGGAACCCAGAAGTTCTTGGTTTGACATTGGTGAGAGAAAGGCAAACCAGAAAGTCTCAGTTCCTAAAAGCTCTTCAGCCAGACCCTCCGCTTTTATGAGCTGGCACTGCTGTGAAGCTGGAATATGATTCAACATTACTTTTCTTCCTTTAGGTACAACAGTCATTGAAGTCAGTATTTCAAGTTACAGCTCCTGAGGATTCAGGTCTTTATTACTTATCTTGTTGTGTGGCATGCATAGGAAACATAATTCTACTGCTCTGGCTGAAGCAAAGTGAAAAGCCCCATTATTTTTAAAATTAAGTAGCACTACATAAAACTGTACAGAAATAACCAAATAGTATCTGCCATTTCTAGCAGTTTAGAATGACTTGGGATCTAAACAAGCTAAAAGATAGCTACTAGCAACAGTATTTCCCGAGGGAATATAATTACAGTTTCATGTTGCTAGTTCCTTTACCTTGTCTTTTGTTCTCGCATGGCAGGAGAGGGAAAGATAATTAAAACCAAGGAGAAGAAACAACTAAAACCACAGTGACATTAACTGAAATAGCACAATAGGCACTTACGTGTCTAGAAATACAAAACCATTCTGTCATGGCATTGTTTCCAGCTGTAAATGCGAATTTGTAGAATTAAATGGTGTCCTTTGGGGCTGTGTAATATGTTACAATTGTGGCATTATAGCAACAATTCTATCAAGGTGTGACACAACTGGAAGTTACAAGCCATTATGTAGCACTGACTCTTGAGCCACCATTCAGCAAAACCTCTTACACCTTCCCATACAAGCATCCAGCTCCCCCCTCCGTGTTTACCTCCTATCGTTTAAGACCTGTTCATGCATAGTAGCTTGTCAGAGATTGCATGGCAGAGAGTTGTTTGGTGTGGCTAACAAAATGCCGGCTAGTAGCAACGTGCGTGGAAATAGAGGGCTATGGAGAACTGAAAGGGTGAAGTTCATCCCATTAGGAAATCTCAACGCCCCATAAGGTGATAACCTGTAATCTGTTTTAAATAAACTTCATGAAGTTGAAATGTATCCCACAAGATATGATCCGTAGGCACTATCCTTTGTTCTTCGTAGGTCTCCTTACATCTGGAAACTGTGGGAGACTCTGTTATGCCCAGAAAAGCCAGTATTTACCTGAGGTTTCAAGCATCTGGTGTCAGAAGATACAAACAATCCACAGAAAAGCCACAGAAAGCTAAGATAAGTTTGACATGGTATCTGCAAAGACATGGACTAATACTTCCCTGCAAATAAAGTTTGAGCCTTGCAATTACATTCATGCCTAGAAACCTGTAAATGAAATTTTTTACTTGTTTACCATAAACACTTACTTGAAACCTCATTGTCTATATGGTTCCTAAAGAGTCAAAAGCACTGAAAACCACCTGTCTCCAAACCATAATTACTTTTGTATCAGCTTTATTAAATAATAAACAAGGGTAGCATATTTTTCCTGTATCAGGAAGAACTATAACCCTGACTCCCATAAATCTAGCTGAACTATTACGCATCAAAATTACCTAAATTCAAGCTGTAGCATAAGTCTGGCTTGAAACTTTGTCAGCTTTACAATTCAGCACCATGTTGGGAACAACATACCCATTTTGGAGCATCCACCATTCCACGGCTGAGTTGTTTAGTTGCTTAGCTCTCCTGTTGTCCTCCAGAAATGCTGAAGTACATCATGATGCTTGGCATCATTTTCTTTGCTTTACTGTGAATGGAATGGACACAGAAGTCTGTGATGAAATAGTCACGCAATCAGTTTCTGCCATATTCGGAATAAAATTCAGAGCTCCTGATGAACAGAAGCATCTATTGTGAAATCTGCCTTGTGTGTCTGAATCTCTCCCAAACATGATGTTTGTCGTGAAACATATTAATTGTACAATTCTTGGTAGTTTTTCACAAAAACAACCAGATCTAGTAGTTGGACAGTACAGTCAGAGTTCTGTATCTACATAGTTACATGAAGTGTACAATCCACTCAATTCACACTAATTATCAAGTGTTGTTATTAAATAATGAGTTGTATGGGCAAGTGTGGATCTACATAGATGAAACTGAATTTCACGCTTTTTTTCCGCTGATAGGTAAGGCCAGTCACATTGGCTGACTCTTCCCTCCTTTGGTTTACAGGCAGCTACTCCTCCTAAGGAGCTTCTGGAAACAATTTCATTTATATAAGCAGAGAAGCAAAACAGATCAATTAGTCAGACTGTAAGTTTGGTACTGCAAAAATGAGAAGAAAAAGCAGTTCACTTCCTTCTCATTCTCTGTTAAATTTATTTTTCTTTAATTTCCCAGAGGAAATTGGAAGGATTTCAAGATGACGTGTGCCATACTGCAGTCTCAATTGGTTTATAGTGAAATAGGGCCAGAGCAGGGAGATACAGCTTTACTGCATGGCATCACGTGGAATCTAGGAGCTAAATTAACCTGCCATTCTTGTCTCTAATGATCTTTTAAAAAAAAATTACAACACAATAGAATTTGAGTGTGTTCGAAAAGAATGTTCCTTTGCTTACTTACGCTTCAGTGTTAGGTCCTGCTGCACGCATGCAGAATTTAATCTCCGTTCCTTTTCAGTTACTGCAAACAGCTTAATAAGATAACTCCCTTAATAAGACAACATAAGAAAAGGAATATAGCTAGTGAGTAAATCTTACGTCCCTTCAGATGCTGGGCATCCTGTGTTCACGCAGAGCCCAGGTGGATTTTCTCATGGCATGCTGCACAGAGCAGATCTTGTCCAGGGAGAGAAGTTCTCCCTGTTGGTCAGTCGAGCTGATGTATCATTTCTTTACAAGAAAACAACTCTGTTCCTAAGAGACGCTCACACGAGAACTTTCTGCTGCCATTTCAGGTAAAGGCAGGGCCATGCAGGTGGCATAAGCACCAGTATGGAGTGGGAGCTGCCTGCAGGCTCCTGTGTGGCAATCAGCTGGTTAGGTTTACCCTGTGGCCAAGAGATTTGTGCAGCAGCAGCTTGTACCCATTCAGGCCATCAGGTGGACCACCTTGATGTCCAGTGGTCTCCCGGTCAGGATGCGTATTAACACAGAACGTTTCTCTGTACTTCGGTGTAGGTGCATTTATTATGTAGTCAATCAGCTGGTATGCAGGTTTTCCATGTCTCGCTACTGGGAAGAATCAGAGCAATTGTTTCTTGGCATTGGGCTGGAGATCATAGAATCGTAGAATGGTTTGGGTTGGAAGAGACCTTAAATACCATCTAGTTCCAGCCCCTTTTCCAATAGACCAGGTTACTCAAAGCCCCATCCCACCTGGCCTTAAGTGAAAAGAAAGTGCAGAGAGGAGGTATCTGAATTTATTTTACTGCTACCAGGAAATTCTGGACAATAGTGGAGAACTATGACTTAACCACAGATTTTGTACAACTAGTTTTATTTGTCAGGCATTCCACTCGATCCTATTTTCATCTTCAGTCAGCTACTCCTAACTTATCACTTATTAAATACAAATAATGGTGGTCATTGTGTTTATCCCACAACTAATCAATACAGAAGAGGTGTGGCTGAGCGCATGGGTTGTCAGAGGGCACATGGCTGAGTGCATGGATTATTACTGTTTGTTGGACACATGTACGCAGAATGACTTGTGGACTTTGTGACTTTACGGAGGCTCCTGGCTTTTGAAGAGTCACAACAGCACCTGGAAAGTGTGCAGAGGGGCCTTCTCGTTGTGTTTTGCGATCATCCGATTTTGTATATATTACAGAAAGAAGTATGTATACCCTGAGGGGAATATCTTCTAGAGGATGGTCGAGAGGACTTGTTTAGGAAACAGGGTGGTGACACCTCCACCTGCAGGCAGCTGTCCGAAGGAGACAGACACAGACAAACGCTTTTTTATTCAATGAAGGAGGAATACTCTTTAAAAACCTTAGGCTAACTAATGCCTGACTTGAAAGAGAAGGTGTTTGCAATATTTACCGGGGGTGTGGAGGGGGAAGTTTGTCAGATTTTGTTTTGTCTGTTAAACAAAATCCTGTTGAGACAATTTATTAGTGTGATTTCAGGAGCTCCTGCTGTAGTAAAAACAACATAAAGGCATTGCAGCTGTTTTATTCCAAATAGAGAGAAAACATGAAATTATCTTCTTAGAGAGTATTTTCCGTAATGTTTCACATGATGTCATGCAGGTTTTATAATTGCCTAATAATTTATTAGTTTTGCATCTTTTGCCTTCTTTTTAAATTTTATAGTGCAAAAATAGGGATTTTTGGGATAGCTTTGGTTTTACCATTCTTGACAGATGACTGTTTTCCTATTCAGACTTTCCAGAGAAATTTATTCCTAAATGTGACAATTTCTATCAAGAGGAATTGGTTTACTTTATAAAATTCTAATATCTTGAAAAGCAGTTTTATACTTGGTGGGCATTTGCTGCTTTCACTGTAAAATTGTTCTTTCAGTTCATCTGACATTTCAAATAATAGCCCATTTATCAACAGCTAATGCCATCCACTGCTGCAACAGAAGAATTTAAGAAGTGCTACCTAAGAACACGGCAAGAGCAGGCACTTTAAAAGGGAAGCTTTAATGAATGTTAGGAGCAGAATATCACCTTTAGGGTTGCAATTTTTATGAACTAATAGCTATCAGATTTTAAGCAGCTTTAGAGTCTGACAAAAATTCTTTTCAGAGCTAGTACAGGGGAAAATCAACAACTCCACAATAAAGTGGATTTTTAAAATGGATGCTAGCATGACTCGGAACGTGAGAGGGAGGCAGCATGGCCGTATGCGACCTGAATGCTCATGGAGGTGAAAGAAGGCGAGGGCGGGCTGGGCGGCTGGGCCAAGGTTGGTGTCGCAGCATGCTGATGAGCGCAGGGAGGCAGGAGAGCTTTACAGCTTCCTTGCATTGCCAAGGAATAACTGGCAAAATAACTTCTTAAAGTAAAAGGCATTTCAATGCCCACTGCGGCTTGCCTCAGCTTGGGTCTTGATGTTCTCTGGAGCGATTCAGTTACACAGATGTATTGCTAACCAGGTGGATACATTTCTGCCAGGGGAACAGGAAGATAAGCTGAAGCTCCCTCTGAAATTACTTGATGCTTCTCGCTGCGTTCCTGTAATTGGAAGAAGTGATCTGAAATGTCTGTCATCTAAGAAGTGAAAGTCTCGATATGAAGAAAAATGTTATCTACTCTGTGGGACTCACTCTTTGGGAAACTCTTTTCTTTTTGTTTGTGGTGCTGTTCTTCCGTAATGAAACAATTTTTGTAGGAAAATTGGGCTGTCTTTTCTCATACACACTTGATTGCTGTTGTGTGAACTTTCATAAGTATGTTTTTAGCTGGATCTTTGATAAGGTTTTTTTTTCCCTCTCCACTATCATGTAGCTGTAAGCTATTAAAGATTTTTAGTCGTAGTGACAGGCCTAGAACTTCTTCAAAACTGTCCAAGGTATCTATTCATGTTATCTCTCTTTGAAAGTCTGGATTACAGTGCCTGATTCTTACTAGAATAGAATTACTGGATATTAAGTTTCAAATGTTTTTTATTAGCAGGACAATACCTCAATCTAATTCAGAACTACCTTGATGGTAAATATGGGAATCTTATGCCAAATTTCTTTCAGCCAGTTGTTGCACTGGCGTCCAGTTACACTGGTTTCTACAAGATAAAGAAACTGTCAATGATGTATCTTTGTGCCCTGTTTTACTCTAGAATGGGAATTATTTCAGTTCTAGTGTGTTAAATTTTAAATCTCTGGCTGAACTATCAGGTCCTGTTAAGCAGGAAACATGAGCAACATACATGTTTGTTTATGGCAGTATCTGCATAATTGTTGTCTTCAGTAAATTGGATCAGATAAACTAAACTGGTAAATTCATACAGAAATCATCCATTGTCATCATCATGGTGCTTTTTTATCATTTTTTATTAGCTTTCTGTAAGCATTATATCAGAAGTATTAGAAATGCTGGGTTTTAGGTTTTTTTTAATGTGTTGACTTAAAACTTCAGCTTTTGGTATGGAGTTTTGTAGGCATTTCTAGATGGATCAGAGCAGGGACTGGTGTGGCTCAGAGCCTCACAAGTGGCAGTCAGAATATTTTGTTCATACATCTGTTTTTTTAAAAACTAGTTTACAGATGAGTCTGTGGCCTCATGATTAAGTTCTTTTATCACTTAGCAGGTGTAAAAAAGGTGTTTCTGTAAAAGTGCTGGTTATGTTGTCATCAATCGATACAGTTTGCCAAGACTTAGACCTTTGCAATATCTTTGACAATAAATTTATGATTAATTATGCATTGTGTTAATAATGTCCTTTTAGAATCTGCAGTTTCAGTTCACCTAACAGCCCTTTTCTGCAGGTATCATTTAGAGGGATTAATAGAGGGTTCTATTAGCTTTTCATTAAAGCTGTCTTTTTATGAAGTTCACCAGCTCTGTAATACCAGTAATGTATTTATCAGATGAAGATCATCTGATTCTTTGATCATCTTCTGTTCTGCTCTGTTTAAATACAGATGATCAGAATGATACATGCAATTGTAGATGAAAGCATACCATTCATTTAAAGAACTGCATGAAACCTTTGCATTATTTTATTTGCTACACCTTAACCAATTAAAAATAGTCATTAAAAATAATGATCCCTTCTACAATGACATACCCAGCAGTCATTCGTTTACTGAGTTAGAGGAGGAACTGAGTCAGATTTTTTTTTTTTAAACATGCTGTCTAGGTAAGCTGGTGCTTCCACTGATCTACACAAAAGAATAAGCCTTCTAGAGAAAATAAACTGGCTTGTAATTGTGTTTCCTGGCTATACTTAGAAGTGGTACAGCAGGTATCTGAGGGATCATACCTTGTGTCTTGTTCTCCTGTTATTCTCAATCACCTTGTGTATTTGGATCTTGTTCCAGTCTGGAATGGGGATGTGACAAGAAGGCATGCACAGACCCGGGAAACGTAGCACCAAAAACAAGGGGCAGCCAGCAGAGCTCTCCATAGGGTGAGATCCAGCAGCTCTCTTCACAACTGCTGAATGGAGGTGAACAAGAAATACGTTCTTCTTCTGAGGGTTTTCTGTGTTTTGCTTTGCCCCAGTTAAACTGGTGTCTGCCGAGTATCCACCACTTCTGAAAACTTGCACTAATTTAGGTGTGTTAATTTAGGATCCTTGAGGGCTCCTGTGATAATTAATCAATTATTCAATATTATCAGTGGTCTGTCTGTTACTTTTTTGATGCAGCAGTGCTGGCCAATGGCTGCCAGAAAATCCTCCTTGAATTCTCTCACGTAGTGATACAAGTCCAGACCAATCCTTGTAGCATCTCAAGATACAAGTCCCAGTTTCCAAACTCATCTTAGAGTACAAATGCTCAGACTTGATTTGCTTTGCAAATCATTCCACTATAATTAGTAATTTCCAGTCAAGCAATGAGCCCTCTACTTACTGTTGTCGTTCAAACTTACCTTTAATACTATCTGACTTCAGTGACAAAAAAGTACTTGTTTACTTTACTTAACCAAAAGACCAGGGTGAAAATAAAGGCAGTGAGGAATGAAACAGAAAATGCGGTCTAGCAGCCTGTTTCATATGGAAGTGTTTTTCTAGCTGTCACTTTGAACCTTTACAGCACATTTCAGCCATAGCAGCCTAGGGATCAACTTTGCTAGCACTACTCTGCCTCCAAATGTTATTGCTCCCAGTTGGCCCCCAGGTCTCCTTGGTATACAGGATTCTAGCTGGTATAACTGAAGCTAGAAGTAGCATTGTTGATGTGCTTTGCTGCTATAAAAGAAGCAGAGGATGTAAGATCTTGTATTAGATCATCTGAGATGGGATCTAAGCTACATATTTATATAAAAGCATTTTACTTTATAACAAGGAGGCCTTATTGTATTTCAGCTTTATTTAAGCTCTTCAAGAGGTAGCAGTTCCAGTGCAAACTGAACGGAGAATGCTCGACTCTCAACTCATGAAAGGTTCTCCGACGGGTTAATTCTCTACTCGTGTTTTCCATCTTGCTGAGTAAAACAATTGTATTCTAGCTGCAAATTAGACCTTCCCTTTTCAGGCAGAAAAATTTACATTGTGAAACACTTGTTTTTCTAACCGATTGCAAATCAGGTATCATAAAAGTTATCCACTGGGTAACAGTTTCAGTTGTATATGGCTTTTCTGACTCACTAAAGTGACTACACACCACAGCTTAATCAGCCATGGGTCAACATTAAGAGCAAAGTGCATGTACTAAACTCCTTGTTTTCTGAACATTTCTTCCCCTGGCAGTTGCTACACAGCCAGCCTCTGCCATCTCCATGCAGACCCTTCAGATAAGCCAACAGTTTAAGCTGCTGCGCAGAAAAACAGACCCATAAACCTCTCTGGGTTAAAAAGAACCATCTTAAAAGTGATGCTTAAGTGATCTTAAAAGGTGCTTTTAACCTGGATGAAGGTCACCTTTCAGCTCAGATGAATTTGATGCAGATGAACAACAAATTTTAGCCTGCCTAGGCCAGCATTGCTTCCTAGAGAAAAACACTAGGGAAGCTGTGCTGTGAGGAGTCTCCTGTTCCCTGAAACGTGGTGGGTATGATCACTACTCTAATGCTTAGTTCCCACTGAACTGGGAGGGTGTTGGTTGCCTCTTTACATCCCGAAGTCTCAGACTAGGAACCTGGCTTTAGGCATGTGTGTGTTCTTATTGTGCTGACATTATTTAAGCTTCCTGGGGCTCTGAACTGAGATGCTACCTAGATATCAAGCACCCTTGGTAGTTTGTTTACTTAGTCTGATTTGAACTTAAAATTAGTGTTTTGAGGGCCTTAAAGTGATGGACTAGAGGGACAAAGTGTCCTTCGAACTAATACAGTAAATCAAGCTACCTTAAATATCAAGGTAGGTGGGTCAACAAATGCATGTGAAAGAGACTGGATTTTTCGATTTAGTGTTTCAATCTAAATCAAGTGGTTACTGCAGGCAAAGGGGAGAGCAGAGCAAGAGAATAAGCCAAATTTATATTGCAAGTATAGGTATTAAGCAAAGTGCAAAGTGTGATAATAGTAACTAAAGGTGGGGAAAGGTGGATGACAGTAAAATAGATTGTGTTTAATATGCTGTCTTTCCCCCCTTTCTGAATAATGTGGGCAGTCTGCTTTGTACATGCACCAGGGGTGAAGTGGAACATGTAGAAAAAGATACCTTTTTCTTAGCCTGAAAGAAAAACCTGTGCACCCAGCACATGGCATCTCCTGTCGGTTACAGAGGGAAAAAAAAAAGTGCTCCTGCCGAGAGCCTTCCTCTCCGCTGCCCTTCTTAGAGGGCCCCAGGGCACCCTGTAGATGCAATGGGACTCCCAGGACTGCGCTTGCTCATTCATCCCTGGCCTGGTCAATGTCTGTGTGCGTACAACCTTCTCAATACCTCTCACTAAATGAACAAATCTTTAAAATAGCTTCATTTAAAACACTGCGATACTTAGAGAAGCATGTCAATTTTAACCATGCAAAATTGTCACCAGTGTGAGAGTATTTTGAAGCTTGCACTTATTGGCAGATACCAGTTTTTTGAGTAGTATTTTCCTTTACTTTCTGCTTCACTTTGTAAGGTAGTATTTGGAAAATACAGCCTCTGCTTTTGGGCTTTCTTAACTTAAAAAAAGGATTAATAAATTAAAAAAACCCCTTAAGAGTACAGTCATGGGGAAATAACGTTAACAGCTTGAAACACTATCCTCTTTTACAGCAGGAGCGTCTGTATTGTAATCTCTGGTTGGGAAGCAGCAGCTGGAGCGAGATAAATTACATTCACCAGGAGATGGCTCCCGCAGTCTTCTGATATTACTGAACTTGGGAGCTTGAAGACCCAAAAGTGTAGCTACAGAAAAATTCATACAAGAGCTGCTCAAATATGATTATGTTCACCAGTGTGCCACAGATACTATAAATGTAAAACTTAAATAGAAAAGCCTGATTTTGCTTAAATGTGTTTTTCAAAAAAAGTGAAAAACAGGGATGCTGTTGCAACTCAGATTGATTCCCACCCCCCGCCTTTATAAGACTGTTGCTAAACAGCATTTAAATGATATTATGGAAAACAACTTTATAAACATCACCACCACCACCGTGCAGATTAACACTACTGTGCTTGGCTGGAAATTCCAGAGGCTTATGAAATCCCTTCATTTTGAGGTGCTTAATATGGCTTAATCGCTGTTAGGGGAATAGAAATTCATGTTTCAAATAGGAAACAGCTTTTTTTGCATATTGTTTATAATTTTTTGCTGTCCTTCAAAAAAACCTTATGTATCATGAAAGTTAAATTTATATCATGATACAAACATGGAATCAGCCAGGCTGTACCTCTTATTTCTTATTACACTTCTTATTTCTTAAAAATAAATGTGGTAAAATCTTTATATGAATGCTATTGTACAGCTAGAGTAACAGATGCTGTCTTCATTTCTGCTTTAAACAAAAGAAAGCAAGGTTATTTGTGTTTCTAGCAATGGTTAAATGAACTCTGCTTTTTTGTTCTTGTTTGTCATTGTAAATTACAGGTTTAGTTCTGCTTACAGTCTACTGTAAGCATTATGCCATGATATTCAAGCATGGAAAGCAGAAATCAGTTTATTACAGTGCATGCAGTCGGTAATATAAGCAAAGAACATAAACCATTATTAATTTATGGTGTGTTCTTTAAATAAAAGCTTTTTCTAGCCTGTTTTTTTGTTGTTGGTCATAAAATTCTTAGTATAGTCATGTCTTTTATAGATGTTCATAATTAAAGAGGCAGGTTGGAAGTTCTATTTCAGCAAAAACAACTGCCAAACTGTTGAAAAGAAACCTGTGCTTTTCAGGTATTTGAGCAAGTGTTAATGAAATATGCTGCAGTGTTCCCATAGGTTTTTAGGGATAGCTTGATCTATTCAGCTTCTCATTTTGACTGACATGCTCCTTTTTTTCTAGTGCTACTCTCTTTAATAATTTTCATGGTAGTAATTCAACAAAATCTTTTATCAGGATCAGACCTATTGTGCCATGTAATGGGCCAATAAAAGTGGAGGGAATACCTTAATAGCAAAGGGTAGTTTGGTGTTGGAGCTGTACTACAATGTGAAGTTGCTTGGGTCAGAGCACATACCAGAGTCTACCTTCAATGGGTTGAAATAAATGTATCTTAATAGAAAAAAACAAACAAAGCTGCATATCCAACTATCTATGGGTTTTTTTTGCCCTGCTATTAGTAAGGCCCTAGGATTCTGGATGTATTGAATTAATCAGCTAGTCCTGCACTGATAGATTTCTTCATTCCACTTCATCTCTGGGAAGTGATTCCTCATTCCCTCTCCAAATAGTCTCACACAGGTGTCTTCCGCAACTTTCTGGAAGGTCTCCAATTTTAGACTGTTTCAGATCAAGAGGGAAAACAAGTACCATAGAGTTTGCAATCTCATTCATGGCTTTTTTCAGACATCTCCTGTCTTCTGGGAAAGGAATAGCACTTGAGGGCCCCTGCTGACTGCAGGTGTGATGATGTGCAAGGGGGAGACTGGTGTTACGTGCTCCTGAGAGAGCTCTTGGGAACTAACTGGTAATTTGTCTGACATAAATGGCCTTGGAGCAGCTTTTCTGAAGAACAGGCTCCCACAAAACCAGTAAGAGATCAACTGTGCCCTGAATGAGCTTCAGTCCCCGACTGACCTTAAGGCGCAATCGCAAGTAGAGCATATTGCAATTTGATTCTGCAGTAGGAATCAAGTTCTGAACTTCACCCACCGTGATTTGCAGTGAGGATCAGATCAGGCTATGCTGTCTGAAATGTGCTCTCAAACTCTAGGATATTAACTGGGAGAATGCATCATCGAGGCTTCAGACAATTACCTTTATAAGATGTGTGTTGGAATGATGGAGTCTTAAAAAATACATAATTGTTTTGTGTGTATTGTGTCCCAGTAGTTACATAAAAATGAGTTTAATTTTCCTGCAGTAAACAGCTTGCACTTTTCCCAGTTGTGCTAACACCACAAAAAACCAAAATGAGCAGAAAATAAAGATCTAGATTGTATTCTGACCTCTTGTGCAGCTCCTTAATCCTTAGGCCAAGAGGCCAAAATCCTTACGAATACTAAACGAACCCTGGTTAGGCGGAGAGCCTCATAAAGCCAAGGGAATTATTAGGAGTCAAAACAGAGTAAGCTTATCGTCTTGTTCAGCACAAGTAAATCTGGATGTAAGGCACAAAGAGGCACTAAGATTACTTGTAGTAAGGATGGTTTTATTTATCTTCTTTCTTAGCTGTTTTTCTCTCCATTCCAAAAAAATAAATAAATGCAGATTTATAGTTAAAATTATAATTAATGGTCTTGTGGTCTGTCATTAAATGTGTTTTGTGTCTTTGTGGTTTCTACTGAGTCTGAAGAGATGAACAATTGTTTGCTTATCACCAAGTTACTCCTCTGGAGAAATTTTGCACCAGAACTACCTTTAAAATCCTTTTGTACATTATTTTGTTCACAGGGACAGTAATAAATGTTTCCTGCTCAGAAATGTCCAATTAATGTGGCATTCAAGTGACATAGACATGAGCCTTCTCCTGCTAAGACAAAGCAAACATTTGTTTAACTGGATGTAAGAGCAGGGCCAACCTACTTTAGTCTTGAATGTCAAATCACTATTCTGATAATTTCCCAGAGGAGTATTTTTAAGCCTTATTATTAAAAGGATCATCTTAATGTGACTACAAGGGCAAAATGAAGCATTCATATTTGTTCAACAGAACTGAATTTGGATTGTGACAGTATTTCCTAATATTAGTATGTAATGAGGTAATTTCATAACTTTCAAATATTTTGCAATATTTTCTTTTCAAACGCAAACAAGATTAATAAAAATCTGACTTGTATACTTTAACTGGATTTATAACAATGATGCTAATTGTACCCTTAATGCACAGCTCAGCTTTTTGTAATACACTGTGACCACATCTTCCTGCCTATAGTGGTATTCTTTCATGTTTTTGACAAAGCGTGGGTCAGAATCAAGAAGACTCTTTTTACCAAGGAAACACTGTATAATGCTTTTTTTTTTTTTTTTTTTTAAACTACATGTAATGAGACAAAGTTTAATAAGGAGGCCAGGGGATCATGGTAACCTTTGCAGTAGAGCAGATGTCACTGTTGTCTCTGAGCCTGTAGAGACTGATAAAAAGGTGCCGTGGTAAGACTCACTGGCATGTGGATAGCATCATGCCATGGTATGATGCCAACGTTGATTTAATGGCACAGAACAATGCATTATGAGTGATCACAGGCAAACATGTTGTTATCAAATGGTTGGAAAGAAAATGCTTTTGCTTTAAAGAAATATTTCGAGAGGGGGTAAAAGCACATGTATCCATACTCATTTATTAGCTCTTACCTCTTAAAATTCAAAAATTGGCAATAGGCTTTCGGGACACACGTGCGATTAGCAAAGTTCAATGGTACTGTCCCAAGCTTGTCCCTGGCAGATACTTGAGAAGGGTCTGGCTCTGAGGGGTTCCTTGGTCACTGGCACAGTGTGGCTAGCTAGTGTTAGTGTCGAGTGTGTTTTTATTTCTCTTTCTGTCTTTTGTTTCTCTTCCTGTCAAAAGTCACTTCAGCTGAACGTGAACAATAACAATAGCTCTACCTACCTTCAATGGAAAGGCAACTTTCAACCAATTAAATATACCTTGAATAAAAATATATACTCTTGGATCAAAACCAAGCCACTTCAGGAGTCTCCATTACATGCTGCAGGTAACATATGGTAGAAAGAAAGGGTTTTTTGAATTCAACTGTAGATAAAAAGACATGAAATGGAAGAACAAGAAACCTGACCTCAGACATTATAAACCACGTATCATGGTCAAAAAGTGTTCAAAAATTTAGCTAAGGGTTTTCATAAAGGTCTTCCATGAGGATTGTGATTTTATAGCATTATTTCAGCCATGTGAGGGAAAAGGAAGAGACTTGTCTAGGACCAGAGTCCTGTCGCTGCCCTAAGGCAGCTCTCGGGCTTAAAAATTCTGGACTTTCTGACCGTACCAATATATTTTCTGGCTGGGACTTCTTATTGTATATACTGTAGGCATAACTTGGCTTCATCAAAATCAAAGTCTAAATTCCTGGACCCAACAGCATTTATGAAGGGCGTCTTTCAGGAGACTGTGACATTTAATACTGTTTATCTTGTATGCTGCACAGACAGACACCGGGAGTAGTGCAAGAAAGCGATTGATTGTTCTTTCAAAAGTGCAGTGACAGCTGACAGACCCCTATGGATCACAGGAGGGTTTTTTAATCTGCTAATAATCTTTCAGTAGGGAAGTTTTCCATGCCACCTGTCCTGTACTTCTCAAAAGGAGAGCTGGTGCCTGTCTCGGCATGACTGGGAGCGGACGCTTTTCTTCCTGACTGTGCCCCTCTTCTTGGTTCTCACACATCTTCAGATAGGTGGGTGGTGGGTTTTTGTGGTTTTTTTTCCTTTCCTCAGGTGTTCACACTGCTGAGAAGGAAACGTTTTGTCACGAGATCTTCCAGGCTGTAGGAACATGCCTATGTGCCGGGCAAGGCTGCAACCACAAGCGAATACAGCAGCGATGTGTTTTACCTCTCCTGCTGCCACCCTGGTGCCTGCTCTGCCGTGCCCACAGCCCTGCCCGGGGCTGGCTGTCCCCCGCCAGGCATCTGCCCGGGGCTCGGTGCCCCACCACGGGCAGGGACTCCGCGCTGCCTGCTGTGACGACAGCTACCCTAGACCTACCAGAGCCATACGCACCTGTCTCAGCCGCTGTTGCCATGGCACTGTGGAGAACCACAGAGGCTCCAACCTCTTCCCCACGGCCTAAATAAATATGCTGCAGCATTAGGCCATACTGAGCTCCTGGCATCCTGGGCGCCGCTGGCCCGGCTGGCTCAGGAGTGACCCGGCCACGCCAGAACTTCGTAACGGGCATCTGTTTATTCTCCACTGAAAGAGGAGGGGCAAAGGCCAGCTATTAACAACATTTAATCTTTGACATTTACCAAAAGTCATCTTTGTCAATGATATTATTCTGTAGAACTGAAAAAAACCATTTATTTTCCTCATATGAGTCTAGTCGTAAGAGTTTTAACATTCGTCACACACAAAAACCAGCTGCCTGAGAGAGTTTTTTCCAATCTTTTTTTTTTTTTAGAGAGGGATCCCTGTACCGTTACAATCCTTCATTCTTCGAACTCCAATGGATAGATGGCTCTGCAACTGATTGCATTTAGTAGATGCTACCAAAACAAAACTTCTACCTTCCTCGTCATTTAGATTTTTAGTTACACATGTAATTGACCCATAGTAGTTTAGCTGACTTAAGGACTTGATTAAATGTGCCATGTGAAAATCCGTTTTAATGTGCTTTTTTTTTCTAGGAAGTGTACATATCCGTGTCTGTATCTGTACATATACCTGTATATATATAAGAATGACATAATGTCATTGGATATTGTGGTGAGGTACATCTTCCCGAGACACATTGGCATACACAATGGACACAAAATCACACTGCTACTCAGTGTTTTGCATAAAGGCCGTAGGAGCATCTACTACAGCCTACTCAACAAGCATGGGGTCGGGGGATTCTTGTGTTTTGAATTATTATTCTTTTTTAAAGATCCAGACTGAGAAAATGTTAAACAGATGGTTCAGTTGTTTCCTCTGCCACTCACAGAAGTTACTCTTTTGGGAACTGGCGTCTGGCTGATTTCACTTGCTACGGTTTCTCTCTGCTTCTTATGTATTCCCTTCTGATACTGGGACCAGGCTATATGGGTTGTTAAAGGAAGGTGGAAGGTGGAAAACTTATTTTATTTTTATTTAACATTTCAGAGGAGAGACAGTGACATTTTGGAGATGTCAAATTATAATGATGATGATCGCTCTATACACATTCTCCCACCATTGATCATCTTAAAAAAGAGAAGGCGACAGATTTAGATGGCAGAGGACTAAGGAGGTTCAGTAACTGTCTTGATTTCATCCTCTGTTGCCACATTGCATTTTGTTGTGCTTTGATCAGTGTGAAGAGTAGGGAGCACTGCTATTGACTCCATCCGGGATAGCGGATAGGGCTCATATAAAATCACCAGTCTACAGACTGATCTTGGTGCAACTCAGAAACTAAAGGAAGGCCTTATTCAAGTCCTAGCATGATTCTGTGTCTCATATACAGTGGAAGTGAGTACATTTTGATCTGAAAAGAGTAATTAGTGACTAAACAGTTGCCTTATATTTAAATAATAATCCCAAGTATAGGAGTTAAAAACGGTTGAAATTCTGAAAGTATATAAAGAAAGGAAGGAATTGAAAATAAATAGCAAGCGGGAAGGAAGATAACAGTAAATTGAAAAAATGAAGAGCTGGAAGGAATATTCCAAGCTTAAACAATGCTACTGCTTTCTTATCCTCTTATACTATTTGGTTACATCACATGGTATAAATGAGGTTAAATGATGTATTTCAATGACATGAAAATATGTAGGCATGAATCGGGCATAAACTGCTCTAACTTCTGTAGAGCTATATCATTGTCTTCTGACTGTGGATTTAGTTAATTTTATCCTAAGTTTATCTACCAAGATTAGCCATAAGTATTTTTAAATTAAACTATTTACAACTTTTAAAAAGCTATTATAAAATCTGTTGTTCCAATATTCTGTATTCTGTACCATTTGTGCTCTATAAAATGACATACTTTAGGTTTTTAGGAGATAATAATCTGCAAAATGCAATAGTCAGTGTCCAGGAAGAAACTATAAAAGTGTATCACCAGCAAAAACAAAGAACAATGGGTTACTGGAAACTAGACTTCAGGGAAATACCTTAATAACAGAAGCAAAGATATTACCAACTGGTATGTAATAAACTCCTTAGCAGATGATGGCTTGGGGAGAAAAGGTCCCAGAACCGTAACATTGTGATAAAAATAATTTGACAATTTCTCAAAATAAAAGAACTGCTTTCACTTTTAAAGACTAACTGGAAGGGAAGCACCTCAAGGCAAAAAATGCACAATGACCCTTCCTATCCACCCATTTATAAAAATAATGACTTTATTTCTCAGCCTGGAAAGGCTATGTTAAAAAGCCTATTGGATTAGAAATCTTAGTGGAGAAAAGGAAATAATCACCAGCTAGACCTGGGGAGAGGTTTTTCAGCTTAAAACTCAGGGCAGAGGCTTTGTACATTTACTGAATCCTGAAGGCAGAGGTGGGTTATTAAGTTAGAGCAATCGGGGGCGGGGGGGAAGGAATATACACACACACACACACACACATTTTTTGCATTTGTGCTATGGAATGCAATATGACTTCCTTAGGGAAGATGCATGTGATTTGAGTTTGGAAGAAAAAGTACTGGTCTGGTTAAAAAGGAGAAAAAGGAGAGAGGGAAGGGCAATGTGGAAAGTGTGTGTGTGTATGTGTGTGTGTATGTGTGTGTGCATGCACACAAGGACATGTTTATTTGGAAGCTGTTGCAGGTCTCCAAAGCAAGCGGGTCACTTATAATGAAGTGCAGTAAGCTTTTGCTTTTTGGAAAAGGAAAACAAAAGTCCTGCTGTCTTTCCATTTCCATCTCACTTACTTCGGTAATGAAGGCTTACTCTGATCAGAACCATGTTGTACGTTCAGGGGAGTCATTTATCACTGTAAGAACAAAGGCATAACTACAGAGAAATTCGGGCCTGGCTGAAAATTACATAAAATGACAAGGCAGAGTAAAAATGGTCTAAGGAAATCCGAGATAGGTTGTACTGGGTAAACACAGTGAGATGGAAACAATCTAGGCAAGAACAACTACCCACAAACTGGTTCCCGGGAACAGGGCAATCTGGAAAGCAACAGCAAAGTGTCTTGCAAAGATATTGCAAAGTGTGAGTCAAAGAGCTAAGGAAAAATATTTTTCTAATCACATCCAGAAACAGATGTTTAATTATCTCAGAAAACAGTCAAAGTTGGCACTGAAATATTCTCAACAATAGTTGTTTAGTAAACCGTATGCATTTTATTATAGTTTTATGACAGTTAATACTGATATGTCTAAGTAGTCTTACATTTATTACTCATTATATATTCTGTTTAATTCCAAAGTACAGATTGGCAATATTTGAGGTAAAGAGAATGGCATCGGGCATGATTTTCTATGTGTAAGAGACAGAAGAATATTGTAGTCTATGTATATATTTCTGCCCGATGCAAGAAATACATGCAGCCATAGAACTGTCCACTTGCATGAAACGTTACTAATCACAACCGAGTCAGACTAACTAAACTAAACTAAACTAATTTAGCTTTTACAACTACACACATCAGTAGACTTGAAAGCCAAACTTGTTTGTTTTATTTTATCTGGGGGCACATAAAATCATGGTATTTGGCAGCATGGAATAAGGGACATTAAATCAGCTTTTATGCTGTTGTTAAGGAACCCGTAGAGGATGGGATTCAAGCAGCAGGACATCATACCTAGTAAGTGGCATATGCAATATACTAATTTAAAATGTCTGTTAGAAATGAGAGTGGCGTTAAAATCTGTCACAATGTGGAAAAGGTGAAGAGGCATCCAACTGAAGCCAAAAACTAGGATTAGCACTGTCAGTCTGCAAAAAACCCTCCTAGATCTTGTCTTAATTCTGATGATGGATCGGGATACCGTAATCATGTCCTGGATCTCTGTATTTTCTTCTGGTTTCATCTCAAAACAGATAGGTATCCCAGGGATGAATTTACTGGAGGAAGAGACCTGGCTTTTTTCTGTGCCAGAGGTTTCGGGGAGGTCTCTAGAATGAGTACCTTGATGATGCCTTGAAAGAGCTGGCATCACACTCGAAGTCTTTTTACTGTATCTTCTGTGGTGCTTTCTGCCAAAGTTGCAGCTCCATCTGGAATGGCCGGAGGGCTGCATCTGCGTGCCGGTACTCTTAGACGGATGAAGCGTTAGGTTTATCATCTCCTTTTCTTCAAACTTGTTTTCCTTGTTTGACAGTCTGGAACCTATGCTCCTGCAGACACTGGTGTGACTAGCGGTTAAACACGCCAGCGGCAATATGTACTGCATGAACAATAAGGCTATTGTAAAGGCGATTCTGTAGGAATCGGAAGGCCATGACTCAATACACAGGAGCCTGTTCTCCAGTGCCTCTAAATTCAGAGTTTTGCTGAGGTCCACAATTCTGTGGAAAACTGGCAGAGGGGAGCAAATGGCAAAGCCAAGGGTCCAAATGGTCACTACTAAGAAATAGCCTTGTTTTGCCGTTAAATTCCTGGAAAGGGGATATTTGATCATACGGTACCTGACAGCAGCAATAGATATTAATATCAAAGTTGAAACTAGAACTGATGCGCATTGGAGGAAGGGCATTACATGGCACATGACGGTGCCAAACATCCACTGGTCAAGCAGGACGGATGTCAGCGTGAAAGGTGAACAAAACAGCACAACTAAGATGTCAGAAAAGGCCAGGTTACCGATAAGAATGTTTATTATTGTCTTCTGCTTGCGCTTTAGTAGAGCCGTTAGTATAAGCAGGTTTCCCATAAAGCCGGCCAGACTTATCAGTGTGTACAGCCCAATAAGAAAGTACTGTATGTCGTCAACACTACTCTTATAATCTTCCCAGGCAGAAAAATTCTTTGCAGTAGCAGAGGCGTTCTTGGTAGGTGTCCTGTTGTTACGGTCTTTGAATCCTAAATCCATTTTACAGTCCTGCTTAGAACGAGAAAGGCAGTAATTAGCATCTGAAGGAAGGATGATACTGGTGTTAATCAGAATGTAAAGGAAAATAAATTTACCTTGCATCACCTTAACATAAATAAATTAATAGCGGTGTTAGTCTACCCTGAGGCAGATCCTGTATAACTTCAGGCCAACAGGAATTGGTTTCGTAGGTTTTACTGTGTGGCGTTCAGCACACCCAGGCCTCTTACCTGGCTGCTCACATGAGACAATGACGATTTAAGGTTCTGCATTAAGAAGCTGGCTTTTAACTATGCTTTGCTCTAGACCATATTGTCAGCCTTTCCATGAGGCAGCAGCTAGCTACAAAAGCAACCCATTTAGAGTCGGTGAGATTACTCATGTGAATAATAGCTCATTGATATGAGTAAGGAAATTACAATCACCATCTGGGCATGTGCCTAATCATTACATGACAGCAAATTATAATGAGACCACCTGAAAATATATGATGCTTTGACATATGCTAACAACTGCAGTAGTATTTCTTACCTTGCTAGTAGAGAACTGACACAAAATAGGTGAGAGCTTTCAAAAAGGTTCAGTTTATAAGGAGATTCACTGTCAGTGATCCAAGATGGAATTCCTAATGTGGTGCGTATACAAACCATCTTCTATTAAGTGTTCAACATATTTTAGCTGTTGCTCAAGCAGAAAGGAAAACTGCCTACGAAACATCCAGGGTAACTGGACGTAATACAGAGGACAACGTTAACTGGAAGCAAACCCCACACAGCCATTTGAAAATTCAGGGAACTGCTAATTATTCAGCACAGAAACATCTAACATTAAAACTGAGCTCAGCACAAAGTTATTCTGTCTCCAGAATCTTCATGTATTAGTCTTCTTCTTAGAAGAAAAAGAAAGACAAGAGAGTTCAGTCTAAACTCCAGTTTACCCTAAACACCTGCAGGTACTAGAGTTTCCAAAATTGTGCCAATGTCCTGTACAAAATTGCTTCATGTTTGGAAATCTTAGGCAAGACAAAACAAAAGGATTTAAACAAATGCAAAACATACATAAATTGAGAAGAAGGTTAAACCTGTCAACTAAAAAAGGCAGTGCTCTTCAAGAACATAGCTGTCCTCAGTGAGCTGTATTGTGCCGACTTCTTCAAAGTGCAATAATACCACTCGGTTTCCTCTGCACATGCAGATGTGCTCCTTCCTCCACATCACAATGTGTGTGTTCCTACTGTCCAAAGGGAAGCTCAAACCATAAAACACGCTCAGAATATTCACTGACAGTGTGTTGTGACGGGAAGATCCCTCATGTAAGATTAGAAATACTTATTTAAAAAAAATATATAAAAAATCGCAAGTTTTTGTGTCTTGCAAGTAATGTGTTGGGAAGAGGTGAAAAGAACTAAGCCTTGCCAACTTCTTGCAATGTTGAGTTAAAGTGCTTTTTAGCAGCTAAAATAGAAGTATGAATTAGATACATGAACTTAGATAATCTAAATATTGTAATTGTGTGCGTACCAGCAGGGCGGCATTAATGCAAATTATTTCTGTTTAATTTTTCCCAGTCTCTAGTGAAATGGTGGAAACCCATATAATAGACAAACAACACTATCTGAGACTACCCTTGCCTCTAGACCAACTTTAAAGGAGCAGACTAGAAATTCTGTAGGTAAGGCAATCTCTCTATTTCTATATTGGTATTATCAGAAATGGGTTTGGTTTTTTTTTGGGCAAGCTTGTCTTTATACAACCATTAGCTAAAGATGTAAATAATTTTATACTTAATTTTTCTGAGTTAATTTCTCTGAGCTGCTGGTAATCACCTGAAAACAGTACGATCTGTAGACCGCAGTGACTTCCAAAATCAGCTGAAATTTCTTTTTATTCTCTAAATGTGACTCAACATAATTTTTGTCTGAGAAAACCACAGCAGGGCTCTGCCCTGGATAAAATACCTCAGACTTATGGAATTATGTGCCTGTTATGTCATACCTGTATCATTTTTTTCCCTCTGTTCAGTGCAGAGAGGCGATGGGTTTTGCTATGACTGATGCTTTCGCGAATTTCATTGTGTGCACGCATCTGTAATCTGCAGACTCTTTTGATTCATGAAAGCCATTTCAAATGTACATTGTGTTTCAGTATGAAATATTATCTGCCTAATATTTTCAGGGTGAACATTCTATTATCTTTGCACTACCATATTCATCTTAGCTGAGAAGTGTGTAGGAAAAACCCTTGCATAAAACTGAGGAGTTAATAATGAAGAAGCCATTAGTGTAATTCTGGAAAATTGTCTTTTTGCTTGGACATCTTCCGTTTCCAGTTTATATCGTGTACAGATTAAGAGAGCATTACTAGTCGATCATCCCATTGCCCGGTAGCAGATTTGAAACCAGTCAGGAGTTATTTGAGAAATGGAAATGAAACTTTACTCAAGAGCTAGATCTGTCCAAATCTTGGTTACTAACCAACTAGTCATTGACTGAGAATAGGAAGACTAATAAGAAAGAGGGAAGGAAATCCAGTACCGTCTTGAGATTAAAAAAAACCTCAAAAACTCTTACAATGCTCTCAAGGTGGTGATGACTCTGAAGGAATGAGCTTTTGGTTTATTTTGTGTGCCTACATAAGTAACCCTGGGCTAGGAGGGATCATTCTGTGTAGTCTTCTATTTTAACTGGTACTAGGTTGAAGGACTAACCTGTAAAGGAGAAACAAACTGCAGATGTTTCTCTCTCAGAAACCTGGAGATTAGGATTGCTTTTAGAGTATCTAAAGGTATTGTCAGTAACAGTTAATTTCCCACACATAATCATATCTGTCCGAAGGTCATACTGAGTAGTAACAATGCACACTGACACTTAAGTTATAATAGCAGCTATGCACGTGTGAAAGTGTTGTTGATCCACATATCAAAACTGCAGCTTCCTCCCTAGACTTTTGGGGGATATTGGCTGTCACTGAGAAGGTTGATCACAGGCCATAGGTTCATCTGTACATGGAAAAAAAGCAGGCATCCCAGCTGGTGGAAAAGGCTCTCTATCTGGTTTGTCTGTTCCATTTCAGTTGTGTGCTATGGTCTGAAGAGAAATCTGTATCTTTTCATTCAATTTTGCTTAGTTTTAATCAATGGGTTCTATGAAGAGAACTGAAAAAAATCTGATGGTGTTGCTGTTATTTCCTACTGCCTACTAGCTTTGGGTGCCTAAAGGTGAAAAGAAAGAGACTCTCAAGTCAGATGCACCAGAATTATACTCTCTTCTAGAAATTTACATTCCATAGAGGTAATGCTAAGACTAGTGCCAAGGAACAAAATTGTATGTGTTGTTATAGTGGAACACGTTTATTAAATGAATGTTTACTGAGATCTTCTTAAAAATGTAATTGAAAGATAATTGCCAGGTTCTGTGGATTTCTACACCTTCACGTAAAGCTCCTGCAGTCCAGCTTTAGCGGAATGGTTCATTGTGTTTTTAATAGAATTCTTCAAAAACAAAAAGTGAATATGGTGGTTTTGCTGAGTAGATGTATTTAGTTAAGACACGACAATATTGAAGTTTATTTAGCAGGAGTGCCTCTGACGTCCAGCGTGGGGTCTCCAGCTCCACCCCTCCTGTGCTACAGCTGCCTTCTGCCTTGGGTGAGAGCTGAGCAAGTGCCATCTCCCCTGTCATGTGTCCTGATTTCCGTGAGGAAGCAGCACTGGAAGAAGCCACAACATGCTCTGATCAGGCCCTGGCTGGACACCACAAGAGTCTGCAGTGCACTGCAGGCACTTCTGCACCCCTGTCTCCCTGAATTCGTAGTTTCAGATGGCAGAAAGACAGAGAGGGAGGGAATAAAACTATAGTCTGCTGGCTTCAACAGACAACTGCTGTGCTGACAGCAAAGTTCCCCTTGCAAAATGCCCTAAGAGAATTTTAATTTCTTATGGCTGTGTGAAATGAAAGCAGACTTTCCCCCCAAAATTTCAAAAATCGCCAGGCGTATCTCCTGCTCTCTGAGCTTCCTCTCCTGCTCAAAAGGAACCAGTTGCTCTCTCAGCTTGAGTGCCACTGGCAGTAAAGGTGCAAACAAAAGTGTGCCTGCCGTATCATTGATCTTCAGTCCCCAAACTCATATTAGCATACCGCTGGTTTCACAGGGCTGTGTGCACTTAGTGGCATTTATCTTCCTGCTTTGTTTTAACAGCTGCTTCTATTTTGGGGGATTTGCTCACTCTCCCTCTTGTCAGCTGGTCAGTCCCAGCACGGCACATGGCCATAGCTTTCAGGGAAATTTAGATTTCTGAAAATCCCACTGTGGGAAATAGAATTAAATAATATAGACCTTTGAGAATGTTCTCCTTGTATTTCAAGCGTGTTTCTAAACTGAATGTACCACAGCGGCAGGGTGCACTTGCACCTGTTCTGAAGATCAAATTTAATCAATCTGAAGGTACCTGACGGAGATTTTGTAGCTGTCAGCTCCAAAAGTTGGATCACTTTCATCTCCTACATCAATCAGTCAAGCAAATGAGGTCCCCTTTCTGTATTCCTGGTCCGCGAATGCTCCCCAAGGCAGTGCTCAGCTGCACCTGCATGAACTCACACCCTGTGAGCTTTAAGCGGGCTGGCTTCCATCTCCTTTAGTTCCAATGGGATGCTTGAGACAGGAGGCTAGGCTGCACGAGGCAGGAGGGACTGCAGTTTCATAGCAGGTTCCAGAATGCATTTGAATATTTACTGTAAGAATCAAATTAACGCAGTTAACATTAAATACAAGGAGTATTTGTGGTTAACTTCGAGAGTAAAATGTATTTGATGGCAGTTGGTGTACCATGATCTTGAGATTTGAAGTAACACCTCCTTAAATCACATTGATCTGTGATACACCTCAGTGTGACTGCCTGATGTGACTCTTATTTTCATCAAAATCATGCTTCAGAAGAGTTTTCAGTTGCAGTTGCTCTAAGGCCTGAGAGTGACAGGGAGAACTTAAACCATTATTCAGGTTTAGCTGAGTTAGAGGTACCACATAACCAGAAATATGCTATTTTAATATGCTTAAAATCTTAAAATTCAGCTGATTATCCCACTTAAAGCTATTGTTTAAAATACAAAATCCATAAATTGTAATTTAGGAGAGTGAATATGCTGGATATTTCTCTGCATATTTAAAGGCAAATTTTCAAGAACACAAAAGTTAGGCAGGCAACCATCCTCCTCTGAAGGCAATTGGTCTTTCAGAAAATCTTCCTTCTATTAGATGAGATGCGTATAGTAAGGTTTATTCATAGATAAGAACTCATAACTACAACATTAACACCTACTAAGTTCACTCTGACTGGCTGGTGCCTGTGTAGCCTAGTCAGGTCAGTCCATGTACCAGGTACCAGGACAATTAATCGCTACAGCTGTGAACAACTGACAGTCCTAGCAGACCTTTTTTGACCTTAAAAACAAAGACAGACCAACACGTACCGGGAGGAAGCAAACCATGAAAGCTCCCTAAGAAACACAGCCTTTCTGCCCCATAACACTGGAGCGGTATCAGGGCTGCAGAGAAAATAAAGTCAGCGAAAGTCTTGAAACTTCTGCACAGTTGTAGGTAGTTAATATGGCTGTAACTGCCTGACCACCGAAGCTTTGAAGGAAAACGCCGAGCTGTGTTGGTACTACTTGAGAAATGATGCGTCATTCAAGACTGAGATAACGTCTGAGCAAAAAACTGAAACCCCTCAAGAGTCGCATCCGCCACAGGAGCCAAAGATGAAATGCTGCTGCTGCTTCAAACGCTCATCACATGCAACAGCAAAGACCAGGCTGAGAACCTGGGAGAATGCAAAAGGTTGAGATCACTTCGGGAGCCCAGAAAACTGGATTTTCACGTGTGCAAATGCTATGCCTCTTTCTCTGCCTAACTAGAAGAGGAATTGCAACATTATCCTGGAAAACAAGAATACGGCTTCCCAAAATAAGTGAAAGCCAACTAATGAGATTATTCCTCCAGCTCCGAGGAACTGTTATGCAATGTAATGGGCCATTTGTTGGCCAGAACAGAAAACTTGAAATGCACCACTACATTTTACGCCCGGGAGCGCGGCAGCTGCTGGCTTGCAAAGGCAGAAAATCCGAACCAAACCAAAAAAAACCCACCCCAAAACAAAGCAAACCGGGAAAGACCGTTATTTTTGCCCTTCTTGTGCCTCGCCAGGGCATCGCTTCGCGTGGTGCGCCCCGCTCCGCCCTGCCTCCGAAACCCCCACCGGGCTGCCTGCGGCGGGACGGGACGGGACGGGGACAGGGACAGGGACAGGGACGGGGCCGGGACGGGGCCGGCCCTCGCCGGGGACGCGTCTCCCCCCCGCCCCCCCGCCGCGGCTGAAGCGGAACCCCGCGATTTCCGCGCATTTGCCGGCACNCCCCGGGAGCGGGGGGAAGCGCGCAGCATCCCGGCTGCCGGGCGGCGCATCGTAGGCGGGGGCTGCAGCGGCGCCGGGGCTCGCCGGCGGCCTAGGGCCGGGCCCCGGGGCGGGATGGGGATGGGGATAGGGATGGGGATGGGGGTGGGGATAGGGATGCCGCCGCCGGTCGCCGCCGCGCTGGCTGCTCGCCCCGCCGCTGGCGGGTTCAGGGCTGGAGCCGCCGCGCGGGCGCATTTCGGGAGGCTGCTCCGTGCGGTACCTGGAGGCTGTGATTTCAGCCTGGCACGGTATGGCAATTAGAGTTTCCATGGAAATGCAGGGCGACTATAAACAAACCCCGCGCTTGCCGGGGTGTAAGGGATGCGCGCAGTTCCTCGGCCGGAGCGCCGGGCACCGCCGTTGGGTTCAGCTGAACCGCTCCGCGGTGGCGGGGGNGCGCGGCCGCCCCGGGCGGGTCGGGGGAGAGCAGGCGGGGGGCGAGGAGAGCCCCGCCGCGGCTGCGGGGCTCCNCGGCGCCGGGGCTCGCCGGCGGCCTAGGGCCGGGCCCCGGGGCGGGATGGGGGTGGGGATAGGGATGGGGATGGGGATGGGGATAGGGATGCCGCCGCCGGTCGCCGCCGCGCTGGCTGCTCGCCCCGCCGCTGGCGGGTTCAGGGCTGGAGCCGCCGCGCGGGCGCATTTCGGGAGGCTGCTCCGTGCGGTACCTGGAGGCTGTGATTTCAGCCTGGCACGGTATGGCAATTAGAGTTTCCATGGAAATGCAGGGCGACTATAAACAAACCCCGCGCTTGCCGGGGTGTAAGGGATGCGCGCAGTTCCTCGGCCGGAGCGCCGGGCACCGCCGTTGGGTTCAGCTGAACCGCTCCGCGGTGGCGGGGCGCCGGGAAGTGCCCGCAGGGCCGGGCGGTCCCGGGGCACTGACCGGAGCGCTCTCTAGTTCCCGTCGCTTCGGCTGGAGCGGAGCTTTGGTGGCATTTATCCGCGCTGCTCCAACACCCTTTAGTTTTTACCATTGTTTCAGAACGGGTGGGAGGTGATGGATTTCCCCCAAAGTTTCCCTCTCTGAGTTGAGTAACTCTGCTCTTACAGAGGCGAATACCTGAAGGCTGGTTTTAATTTTATCTGGGCCATCAGTGGGAAGGCAGGGCATTTTTTTTTTTTTTTTTTTTTAAAGTGAGAAATATTTTAAAGCGCAAAAATTGTTGGGTATGTCATAGCACAAAGCATGAAAAGACGAATTCTGCCGTTCTCACCAGCTGCTCTCTCCTAGCACAAGAAGAGCCATTGATCATAGTCCAATTACAGGACTACTGGAGAACTGAGTGACGTGTAGGTCTCCGGGAGCACAAGTGGCAGAATCTGACATGAAAATGTAATGACTTTCCCGTTTGCCAAGGCACTCCTTCGACAGTTGATATTAACACAGCACTGCAGAAAAGCTGTCAGTATAATTAGCCTGTGAAAGACTGTGCCACACAAAGACAAAACAGCTGGATCAATCATATTGTAAAATAACTTTGAGAGTCCCGTTAGGGTCCTTATTTCATTTAGGGTAAAAAAAATATTCATTTTAGGGTACGTGATCAAGGAACAATTAATCTTGATCTTCAGCGGATGAGCTCAGGATGGTGAGGAAAATTGCGTCCCATCTTCTTTCTCCCGCTTCTGCATTATTCACCACCCACTACTGGTGAATCACTGCATGTGCAAGTGGAGCACTGGGAGCTGCCAGGTGGAAGTGATGTGCCAATCCATCTCATCCTTTTAAGACAGCTCTCCTGTTAGTCACAGAGGAGAACAAAATTAATCCTTTTTAGGGCTGAGCAGCTCTTCTCAGCACTTTCCACCATCTTGCCACCTAACACTGATGGCTTTGGTGCTTTTCATGCAAATATTTGAGCTGAAGATAGAAACCCACCCTGGTTCTAACTTGCTATGGGGGAGGATTAAGACCATCTCCAGGGCATCGATTTATATGGATGTTCCTTGTTCCAGGAGAGATTCCCACACTGCTGGCCCCACCACTTGAAGTGAAAGTTCTCTCCTGGAAAAGAGGGAAGTTTTAGAGACACTGTATCTTTCTATGAAAATCTCTGGCTACAGCAGACTGACATTGTCTTTAAAAAAAATAAAGTTGCTGGCAGAGCTCACAAGTGGGAAATTACGTTTTCTTGCATTGCACAGCTATGATTTATGTGGGATGTCATTGTACCTTCATAAAGACACAAACAGCCTACTTCCATGTCGACCATTTCTAAGGCAGGCAGTCACCTACTACAGATTCCCAAACAGTCTCCAGAAATTACATGCTGCTTAGCAAGAGCAGTCAGTAAGACAAGTGTTTCTTCCTCAAAGCAATTTTCTCTAAGAATAAATATCATACTTGTTTTGTAAGTTGGCTTCTTTCAGGAGGGTTCATCGACCGGTAATGTACTGACAGATGTGGGTTTGTTTGGGGGGGTTTTTTCCCCCTGGACCTGTAAATAACACCAGATTTCTCGTAGCTGTATTCAGCCAATTCTTTGCTGATAACTTGCGCACATCAAAGGCAATCACTATTCAGACCATTATTTTTTCCTTTTCGCTGTTTGTGTACCTCTGTCTTGCCAGTAATACTGCTGAATAATAAAATCGGTGATCTAGAGATAGGAAAGGTACTGACAGTAGAGGTATCTAATATCAGGACTGACAACAGATAATAGTGCAAGTTCCCTAGAAACCAGCCTCCATAGGGTTGTTGAAACCACTGAGGAGTCCTTGAGGAAGTAAGAGATGGTGATGATGAACAAAAAATGCCTGTTCTGGAGAAGCTGGGGAAGAAAAATGGTGCATTGGAGAGAGAAGGCTGGGATTCCCTAGTCAGAAGGGTACAACAGAAAATACAATGCAGGAGACAACTCTGGTTATAAGAGTACAAATTAATTTTGGTATGTTTCTTAACACATTCCCAAATGTCTCTTCCTTTTGGGAGTACTGTCCCAATATCTTTGAAAATATAGCCTCTAAAGGCTAACTGTGAAACACATGAAGACTCGAAGCTCCAACTGAAGTTGGTGAGAATTGATGAATGCCACAAAAATATCAAGGTCTAAGCCACCTAACATCCAAATTTCACAGCATGCACTGACCATGAACCAAAGTCTAATGTTATTGTGAAGTCTGCTACCAATGAAACATCTGTCCATGGGCAAGACGCTCTATAACAGTAGGACATAGCTACTACAGAGTTTGAGGCGTTTTGTGAGATAAATATAAAGCATTTCTGTTGGTCAAAATTTTTCACACACATCAACCCAACTGTTCATCCCCCACAAAAACTTTATTAAAATACTAATACAAAATACTGTTAAAAATACCCCTAATATCTGGCTTCTGTAAATGTATATTTGGCCCATCCCTTCCACAGACTCTTACCTCCCATAAGGAAACTGGGCATGAAGACAGCAAGCTTTGGAGTGCTAAAAAGGTTGCAGTGGTTGAGATGTCTTTGCGATGAAAGGCAAGACATCTGATGGTTATCTAGTAAAATACTTTCAAGGGCAAGCATGTAATTGATCATTTTTGCTGCCTAACATGTGTCATCACATTTGTTGGCTGCTGTTACACATGTTGACTGTTAATGCCCCTTCTGGATGATCGTGCTGAAGCACAGGGTCTATTTCTGCTTCATCTGGAGCCAGATGAGAACTGGTGTATGAGTGTACGTGAGTTTGAACCCTGAGTGGACAGAGTGGGATGGCTGTAGCAGAAAATACGACTTAGTATTTTAGCCAGGTGGACATAATTTAGGTTATATCTCAAGCAGTCTTTAAATAACATTGCATATAATCAGGATAGCTTTACACTAGTTAGCCTGGCTATACTGTTGAAAGTGGAACTGCAGCAGCAAGACTCAGCAGAGATGAACCACGTAATTATTCACGCAGCTTCTTTGGGCTTGTGGCATTAGCAGTCGAATGAAGTGTTGTTACGTTTGGTGTCAGTTGCAGTTATTGCAGAATAAACATACTCTTAGCCAAACAGAGAATTTGTTGCTGTTCTCATTTGTTGCTATACTCAGCAGCAAAATGCCTATTTAGTCTACTGATGACAGACTTTTGCCCCAAGAAGCGTGAGTTCCCTTATCTGTGAATAGCATAATGTGAAATGCAAGTATTTCAATGGTACTGATGTTCATTACTAGAAAATGAAAACAATAAAAATGAAGTTAAAAAAACCTTCAGAGAGTGTTTCCATTCATTTCCATAGTGGTGACTACAGTTTGTTTTATATACAGTAGAAGTCACAAACAACTCACGGTGTTCTTTCATTCCGTGGATTTTAAGTTTTACAGAGGGATTGCATTGCCTAAACATATGACAATACATTGTAATGAAAGTGACAGCCTCGTTTTATGAGATCTTTTCTTTTCCATTTTTGAGAGTTACAGTGAGAGAGAATTTTAATGGGTTGATCTCTTGGCATATTTTTTCCATGTGTTTCTTAAAAATATCTTGTTCCCTTCTCAATGCCTTCGCTTCAAAGAAATTATGTATTGTTTTATTCAAGCTGTTCTGTTTCCTTAGTTGAGGTACTCGTGTTCTGTTTATTGTACTTACTCTCTTTTTGCAGTGTCATGCCTTCATACAAATAAACATATGCACACAAATAAACACAGTCTTCCAGGCCAGGGTGCCTTTAATGCGCTGAAAAAATGTAGTCCCTGGAAGAGGATAATCTTTAACACAATGGCTATGGTGCTGCTCCAGCGTCCTCCTGTCCCGCCAGTGGTCATCAATAGAATCAGAGTTATTGAGGAAGCATTTGACATTTTTGTCAGTTTGGTGCTCCAGCTGAAGACACTCAGCTCTTGGTGTGGAGATGCACAGAATAGATAGGAACTGCTAAAGCCTGAGTTTCCTACAGAGTATACCCGATGCTATGCAGAATTTACTGCACAACATGCATTTTATATACTATAATAGAAAAAGCCTGTTTCTTTATTAGAGGGATTATTTATTAGTGTGTTTTAGTGCTCACGTGTATGTGAAGTGCTTCAGGGAAGATTGATATAGCTCCAACAGATTCAGTCATCTGAGGTGGGCACACAACAGTATGACAGAGCAGAAACCTTGTAATAAGACTATGGTTATAGCACGTGTGTGTATATATATATACGCACAAAGGTATAGCATATACATTTGAAAGACTCAGTGACTGAGGCAGCGTTTTCTATTGCTCCACTGCACTATTTAAAGCCTAACCTTGCATCCGTCTGCAGCGTGAATAACTCTATGAATATTTGTTGCCATCACTGTGAGTTAAGGTTACTTAGTGACATGTACAATCTATCTTCGATCTCTTATAGGTAATTATTATATTTCCATAGTATAAAAGAAGTATTGTGAGGCTTGCTTCACCTGTGTTTATAGGATGTTTGAAATTCTTGTATATACTAACCATTAAAACGTGAAGTATTATGAATTGCTTCATTTACAGCTGAAATGGAGATCCTCATTACTCATAGCAAAATGGAGGAAAAGAAGATTATGCCTATCTGAAACTTTGACAATCTCTGTGGTAGAAACAATGGCATTTCTCCATTTGGATTTTGCTAGGACACCAAATTAATGCCTCTGCGGTAGGCTAACCCATTGAAAATACAGTGGCACGATGAGAAACAAAGACAAAACTAACAGCCTCTCACCCCTCTATTCCCAGGCTCAGCCTCAGTCCTTCCTCCCGACGGTTCTGCGCTCCCACCCTCCTTCCTGGTCAGCACACGGCAATGGGGAATGGGGCTTGTGGTCAGTTCGTAACATGTTGTCTCTGACAATCCTTCCTCTTCATGCTGCTCCTTTGCTCCAGTGTGGGGTCCCCACCACAGGACAGAGACCATCACAAACTGCTCCAACATGGGTCCTTCCCATAGGCTGCAGTTCTTCAAGAGCTGCTCCAGCATGGGTCTTTTCCATGGGGTACAGTCTTTCAGAAACAGACTGCTCCAGCGTGGGTCCCCCGCAGGTCACAGTTTCTTCCAGAAAACCTGCTCCTGTGTGGGCTCCTCTCCACAGACCACAGCATGGTTATCTGCTCCACCATGGTCCTCCACGGCTGCAGGGGAAAAAATTGTTCCACCATGGTTCTTACCATGGGCTGCAGGGGAATCTGTGCTCCGGCACCTGGAATACCTCCTCCCTCTCCTCCTTCACTGGCCTTGGTGTCTGAAGAGCTGATTCTTTCACATTTTCCTCTGTCCTCTTTCACACAACTGGTACACAGCATTTTTTTAACCTTTTCTTAAAGTTATCACAGGAGCACCACCAGCATCACTGATGGGCTCAGCTTTGGCCAGCGGTGAGTCCATTTTGGAGTCGGCTGAAAATGCCCAAGTCCAGCATGGTGGCAGCTCCTGGTGTCTTCCANCTCCTTCACTGGCCTTGGTGTCTGAAGAGCTGATTCTTTCACATTTTCCTCTGTCCTCTTTCACACAACTGGTACACAGCATTTTTTTAACCTTTTCTTAAAGTTATCACAGGAGCACCACCAGCATCACTGATGGGCTCAGCTTTGGCCAGCGGTGAGTCCATTTTGGAGTCGGCTGAAAATGCCCAAGTCCAGCATGGTGGCAGCTCCTGGTGTCTTCCAACAGAAGCCACCCCTGCAGCCCTCCCACTGCCAAAACCTTGTCATGTAAATCCAAGCCTCTTATTCTGAACTGGTCCTAAACATGTATCTCTGCTCTGGATAACTGTTGGCAGAGTACTACAATTCTGTATCACAGAATACTTATTTTAATTTTTAAATTAAAAAATTTAATCCGTCTTCCTTCCATATGGGTAAAAGCATTACAGGGAAGTAGCAGGATCATACTGGCATAGAAAAAGGCTTTTCCCCTGCATACATCTGTTGCCTTTAAAAATCTCTGTACTGGACAATAATTCTCCTTTTTTGTAATGTGGATGTATCATTCCACATCCATAGCAATGAGAACCCTCGGTTCTACATGTCCTAGAGTGCCGCTGCTTCAGACAGAAATAGGCTCTTTATGGGATCCTCAGCTTAGATCTCTGCCTGAGTGTATCCACCTCTGCTCTGCTCAGATGGAGTCTGGTGCATGTTAATAACCCACATATGACTGAAGTTCTTGAGAGGCAATATATACAGCCCGCACTTACCTTCTGCCTGCTGCTGTTAAAATGTCAGCAGGGCCCCGGCTACTGGTTTATGGCAACCTTGAGGTATGCCTGCACTTTCCTTTCATACATCGAGGACTGCAGTTACAATGCAGTTGAGCCGAGCTCCTGGAAATACAGCGTCAACACCAACCTCGGTGCTGGGTTCTGAAACCTTCCCAGCAGGCTCATGCTGCAAAAAATGCTACAATCATTTATTAGGTGCAACTGATTTTTTTAGCTCGAATTAGCATGGTTCCTCACTTGAGTGTTATCCACGATGTAACAGTGTCTCCATATAATAGGAGTGTGCCTGAATGTAAGAATGAAAGAGCGTGCAACTCCTTACACTTGAAAAATCAATCTGGAGCCTTGTAAGAGTTAGGGCACTTCTGTTTTCCAAGAAATCCAAACTCCTAATACAGCCTGCAGGGTTTGTCAGGGCATTTTCAAATTGCTGTTTATCTGGGTAGCTTCTCTCAGACTTCCAAATTCACGGGGTTTTACGCCCATTGAAGTAGATCTTCTGCAGCAGTGCTTTTTGTGAGTGAGAGGGCAAGGTGTTTCAGGGTCATGAAAAGAGCGAATGGAAAATAAAATTTTCCATTTTGCTTTTTATGAATTTATTCAGTAAACAGTAAACTATCCTCCTACAGCCGGTAGTTTGCAGAACTACTCATGCCAGCTGCATTAAAAAAAAAAAAAGAAAAAAGTTTGGTTTCTGAAAACTGGAGTTTTCAAAAGAAGCAGAAGAGCTGGCCAAGGCAAGAGATACCACCTTTCCAGCTCTGCATCTCACCATGGAGATTTGTTCTTTATTTTCAGGGGTCCATTTTCCTTCCAGCTCCCTGGAATATCCCTCTGCTCTGTATGAACCTGCAGAAATGCCTTCTTTTTCCACAGGTCATCCAGGATGGTGAACCACTTGGCTGGGATGAATCAGAAAAATACCCACAAGGGTCACAGTGACAGCTGTGTTTCCTTGCAGTATGGTACTTTATTGTCTTACTTTACTTTTAAAATAGTTTCTTATTGCTTCTAGCTGGAAAAAGATAGCAAGAACAACAACTTGAAAATTCTTATTAATCCAGTGACTGCTCTTAATGATAAATACAGAGCAGAAACTAGATGTACTGTATTAAAAAGCCAAACCTGAACTTTCTACCTTGCTCCTTATCCTTAAAAACTCCTTCTTGTTCCAACAAAGCTTTTATTTCCATCTTAAGTTTGACCACAAGATGGCAATAACTTGTAGACAAAATGCTGAAACAGCCAGACAGTGATTTGAAGCTGTCTCCCTTCCTGAGCTTTTCCCTTCGCTCTCCCCCCTCCTCTTTTGTTTCAATATTTAATTGCATTTATTTCGGAATTACTAGGCAACCCACCCCCAGATGTGTAATTTAAAGGTGATGTGCTTGCAGTGAGATTTTCAGGATCTGCTCAGCAGAGCACCATCATGTGATACTGGGATAAGGTGGAGTTCGGCTTTAAGGGGGAGTCTCCAGCCTTCCTCACCAATCTTTAGGATCTCAGCTGGAGGAATACCAGAGGATTCTTCCCCTTTCCCTACTCCTTTTTCTCCATCCAGCCTCCTGAGCCAGCCCCTGAGCAGATCAGAGACGGGCAGAGCAGTTGGAAGGTGAGTTTCCCCTGCGGTTGCTTTCCCGTGACTGTGGGTGGTTGCGTGCCGGTTAGGCTGGTGTTTGCTTGCTCTCCTAGGTGCAGATGACAAAATCCCAGGGAGGGGTAGGCTCCAGGATGGACTTGCAAGTGGCTGAGTGAACCATCGGCTTGGGCTGACAGCGTTTTGTGCTTCCGTTCGAAAAGCTCCAATACAGTGCATTGCCGGTCACCTCCCAGCATGTTATTTCACCCTTTCTGTCTGTTGGTGCTAAACTTTTGACCAAAATCCTCCTGGAGAGTCGAAAGGGTATGTGTGGTGGGGGAGTCTGTGCAGTCACCCAGAGGTGTCTGCGGAGCTGTGGGCTCTCCCCACCCTATGCCAATACCCAGGTTGGAGAGGGAGCTGGCGGGGTAGGGGACAGGGAACGGTGCAGCTGTGCAGGTGATGCAACTTCATCCCCTCCTGATGCCTGCTCCGTTTTGGGGAGGTGGGCAGGGAGGAAGAACTCCTTGTCCCTTGCCAGCAGCGCTGTGTTTCTGAGCTGGTTCTCAGCCGTGCTGTCAGGTGCATCGCTGCTATGGGCAGAGGCGAGGGACCAAGAAGCAGTGGCATTTTCTGGTTTTCAGTTTGGTATTTAATAAATATGCAAGAGCAGAGCCTGGCTAAAGTAAAAGAAAAACCAAGAGTCTGAAACCTAAGCCACCTCATTGCTGGGTGCAGTTTGGTCCCAGCTGGTGAGAAAACCTACCCAGTTGTCTCCTTGCAGAACATGGCCCCTTGCCTACTCTGCTCCTGCCATCGTCCCATCAAGTCCCGTGGCTGGACTGCCCACCTCATGCTGTACGAGTGACAGTGGAGATCGTGATTAAATCCAGACACTGATTTTTGGGCTGGGGTAAAGTTGTGCTGATGGAATTGAGGAGTCTTGACTCTCTGCATCACCCACACGTTTGCCCTTTGGGTAAAGCACCTACTTCTGTCTCTGGCTGAAGCAATGCTTCAACAGACTTTGTGGACTAGGGAGACGCAATAAATTCAGTTGGCAGAGGCAGCAGGTCTGAGACATGATGCTCAGGTGCATGCCCAGCTAGCTTGAAAATCAGAGTAGCCGAACCTCTGGCAGAGATGCCTTTTGTCTGAAATCACTGATGTTAACTTTGCCAGTAAAAAGTCACTCAGAGGCAAGCTGCGTCACCTGTCGTGGTTTCATGTAGCCGTGAGGTGATCATAGAGAGCCAGCAAAGCCAGCTGAGGTGAGCTCGTCACGCTGGTGAGAAGACATGGCATCGACACGGTCATCCTTTGGTTGACCCTCAGGAGGAGCCAGAACTGCAAGCTCAGCCCTTGCTCACTGGCTCTGCCCCAGTGAGGAGGCAGCCCCAGCTCTGGTCCCCAGCACACGGCTGGTTAAAAGGGTGTCTGCCACCAGTAACAAAGACGATTCTGCCCTGGTGACTTAGATGGCACTGAGATTTATATTGAGTACCGTTTAAGACCGAAAGCCCACTCATTCAGGGTAACTTTTAATGAAGTACATTTCAGTGGGCAATGTTTTTACAGCTTTTGTGATGAGTGCCATATGGAGCCGAGTTTGAAACCCACTTGTGTGAATTTTAAGTGGCATTACTTTCATTACCATAACCTAAGGTTAAGTGAGCAATAAATTTAGCTCATGGGAGAGTGGGCAGAGAGAAAGTTCCAGATTCAGGGCAGCTGCCAGTAATGGTGAGTTGGAGTAAAGGTGTGTCAGGTTATTTGATTTCTTTTTTTTCTTTTCTTCTTTTTTCCTCCTGGACACACATGCCTGAGTTTGTCTGATTTTAAAATCTGAGGGCCTTACAAAGGGGTGGTTATTTAGGCATGCCTATTTCTGTTGCACGGGTAAAGAAATTTTCTGCAGTGTTTTAATTTTTGCCTTTTTTTTTTTTTTTCCTTTTCTTTCATCTTGTTCCGTTCGTTCTTTGCTGCACAGCCCTGCTAGATGAGATTAAGGTGTTCAGAGTTCCTGATTTGCCTTTGACTCAGTGCCAGTGCTGCTGCGGGCGCTTGGCCACTCAACATCAAGTGTACGGAGTAGGTAAAACAGAATGCAGCTATTTTTGGAGTCATTTTTCTGCCCCGCGTGTCAACCAGATGGGGTTTCCCCCACTCCCCTTGTGTGGTGGCTGGATATGATTCCACTTAGGGCAGTTGGAGGAAGCAGACCTTTGCAGATTAAACTTGTAACAAGGAGATGAGAAACATGAAGTAAAGGCTACGCTGGTGGAAGACCGAAATTGCTTCTCGGCTCGTTATTTGGTGTGACTTGTGCCACCGGGAAAGGGCCGGGAAGGGGCTGCGCCCCTTGCTTGCGGACCTGCATTTTGATCCTGCTTTCTGCCTTTCTTCCCGGGGACCGCAGCTCCCGCGCCCACCTCGGACCAGGCGCCGCCACCGCCGCCCTCCCGCGGGGCTTTACCCGACGGCCGGGGGGGGTGACCCCCACCCGCGGGGGGACCGGCGGTCGTTTGGGTGCCCCCCCCCCGGGGGGGGGGCACCCAAACGACCGCCGGTCCCCCCGCGGGTGGGGGTCACCCAAACGCCCGCCGGTCCCCCCGCGGGTGGGGGTCACCCACCCGGGCGCCGCTCCCCCCCCGGGGGGGGGGCACCCAAACGACCGCCGGTCCCCCCGCGGGGGGGGGGCACCCACCCCGCCGCCGCCCCCCCCCCGGGGGGGGGGCGGCGGCGGGGTGGGTGCCCCCCCCCCGCGGGGGGAGCGGCGGTCGTTTGGGTGACCCCCACCCATGGAGGGGGCGGCGGCCGNCCTCACCCGAGCCCGGGGCGGCTGCGCTCCCCGCGGGACCCGGCTCGGCGCCGGGTGGGCGGGCGCGGGGGGGCCGTGTCGGGCGGCGTGGCCGCGGGTGACCGTCCCTGCTCCCTGCCTTCTCCCCAGGTGGTGCGAGGGAGATGCGGCCCCGAGGAGCGGGCTCGGCCGAGGGTCTGCTGACGGGCTGATGGCAGCGTTCTGAACTCCGGGAGAGGTCTGGGTGGTGGCGGCGGAGGCGGCCGTGAACGTGGCACAGCGCGTTGGGGACAACATGAACACCTCGGTTCTCGCCCCCCTGGGAAATATTTCCAGTCACCTGAATTTTTCGGAGAAGAACTCGCCGGTCTTGCAGTTTGAGGATGAGGATTGCCACGTGCCTTTGGCCATGGTCTTCACTCTGGCCCTGGCTTACGGGACTGTGATAATTCTGGGAGTCTCTGGGAATCTGGCCTTGATTGTCATTATTTTAAAACAAAAGGAGATGCGCAATGTGACCAACATCCTCATTGTCAACCTGTCGTTTTCTGATCTTCTCGTGACCATCATGTGTCTTCCCTTTACTTTTGTGTATACTTTAATGGACCACTGGATTTTCGGAGAGGCCATGTGCAAATTGAATCCTTTCGTGCAATGTGCCTCAATCACTGTCTCCGTCTTTTCTTTAGTCCTAATTGCTATCGAACGCCATCAACTGATCATCAATCCCCGCGGCTGGAGGCCAAACAACAGGCATGCCTACATGGGGATTGCTGCCATATGGATTTTAGCCATGGCTTCCTCTTTGCCTTTCCTGATCTACCACGTGTTAACGGATGAACCCTTCAGAAACATAACGTTTGATGAATATAAGGACAAGTATGTGTGTTTGGACCTGTTCCCCTTGGACACCGCCAGGCTTTCTTACACCACAACGCTCTTGGTGATTCAGTACTTTGGACCGCTTTGTTTTATATTTATTTGCTACTTAAAGGTAAGAGAGAATCCCCTTGCCGTATGTGATCGTTTCTGTCTGATGTTTGTTTATCCTTGCAGAGATGATGGTTATAGGTTAAATTATCCCACATGTTTCTCTGTGTTGAATTTCCTGCAGATATACATACGATTAAAAAAAAGGAACAACATGATGGACAAGATGAGAGACAGTAAGTACAGATCCTCTGAAACCAAAAGGATCAACATCATGCTGATCTCAATCGTGGTCGCATTTGCAGTTTGCTGGCTGCCTCTCACCATCTTCAATATCGTGTTTGATTGGAATCACGAAATTCTGCCTGTCGCTACCTGCAGCCACAACCTGTTGTTCCTGATTTGCCACCTCACTGCCATGATCTCTACCTGCGTGAACCCTATCTTCTACGGGTTTCTCAATAAGAACTTCCAAAGGGACCTGCAGTTTTTATTTCATTTTTGTCATTTCCGCTCCCGTGAGGAGGATTATGAGACTATAGCCATGTCCACCATGCACACAGATGTTTCAAAAACATCTTTAAAGCAGGCAAGCCCAGTTGCATTTAAAAAAATAAGTAGCGATGATGATGACAAAATATAAAGAAGTAATAAAAATTCTACACCAAACTGCTGCAAGTGTGATCACAGGTGAAACGTGTCCAAGGACAAGCACAATTACATAACAAGTACAAAATGGGTAATGTTTTCCTTTTTTTTCCAAGGAACTTTGATTGTTGTCACTTTGAAATTATATGCTGTGCATTTTTGCCCCTTTTACTGCTTTAATGTTCGCAGCAGTTATATCTGAATCTTACTATAAAACATAGTTGGACCTGCTACTACCTATGGTTTTCATCAGCTGTCTTTTGTTCTGTTTGCTTTGTACAGTTACATGCTTTAGCACAAAGATATATTTATCGATTTTTTTCAAAGTAGTAGTTTTCAGGAGTGTCCATCCAAGACCATTAGAAACCATATGAACCGCAGGGAGGCTGTCACTACAGAGCACACCCATCCCAGCATAAAATTAGGACATTCTGATTTGAAAAGTTCTTCTTCTTCTTCATCGTCTTTTTTTTTTTTTTCTTTAATCCAGCTTTTGATCAATGTTAAAATCCTGTAAAATCAGTGTAGGCACGCAGTAAATGATTATGTGAAACCTGTAGAATATGTTAAATGAGGACACGCATTTGTCTCATTCATAGAGGCAATCCAGGCTGTAATCACTTAGGTTCAAAGACAGGATTAAGAGGGAAATTCTGTTCTCATTTACGAGAATAAAACCCTACAGTAATTCCACAGAGCACAATGGGATAACTGATGTTTCACCACAGCAAATGAAAGCACAAATGTGCCTTCAGTCCCAACTGATTATAGCTGATCTTAATAATACAGACTTTTTAATTTAAAAACCCCAAACTCTGTTTTCATCTGCCATGACTGACAAGAGTTAGTGTTGCTGGGATGAAATGTACTGTCCATCCCAAGCCTATGAACCACATGAATTCTCCTTGAGACCTATGTCCAGAATTTAAAGGGAGATGGGACTGTTCCCTCTCTGTATGAGGTGCAATTCCATCCTTGCAGGTGATGTGAAAATCACATCTCTTATTAAAAAAATAAGCTTCAGCTACCTGAGTCTTCTCATAATAATTAGTGCTGAGCTATATAAGTTATGTATTGCCTCATAATATTCTGTGTTCAGATGCAATGTTATAAACCTGGATTATCTCCAAGACAATGGATGGTTTAATCAAGATCTGCAAAATTTAAAAGAAGGATATAGATATAGTTTGGGTGTAATTGGTATATTTAGCTTCCAGACTCACAGTTTCCACAGTTGGTTGAAGTGTGGAAATATTTGCCAAATATACACAATAGAGCTCTGTGTGTTATTGCTTAAGATATATATCCTCTAATTACAGAAAATATACATGACTAGATTCCTAGCTGAGGGAAACCCACGTAACTTGACTGCTGTAAATGAAACTACAACAATATCAGCCAGCTGAGGTTCTGTGTCATACAGTGTACTTTGCTGTATAATCAATGCCTTTTTGAATAAGCAGCTTTTCAAATACAATGTGGACCCTACTTTCTTTTAGCAAGGTCAATTTAAACCATTCTGGCAGAGAAGAGGGTCTTTAAAATGGATATAAATGTAAATGTAGCATAAATGGAAATCTGACCTGATATCTTTCTGAGCAAAAAGATCTCAGGATGTGATGGTGAATTTAACAGGTTCTAAATTTGATATGGATAAATGCCTAAGAAATGAAAATTATTTGGTTTGCCAGTATTTAAAAGTAAAAAACTGTGCCTTGTGCTGTCTTATAAATAGTGTAGAATATTAAAGTAGCAATGTGTTCTTGTGCATTATAATTCCATGTATTTCTCTACTGGCAGATAATTTAATTAAAAAGGAGGTTTCTGTGGTTGAGAACAGAGAGGGAATGTAGAAAATGAATTATAAGACAGAACTTTCTTACGGAGCTTTGCCCTTTTGTATTTTATGAGATTTCCCTTTTTTTTGTGGTTCTCTATGGAGTCTGTTTTTAATAGTTTGACAAGAGTCTCCTGAAATTATTCCCCTGTCACTTTATGATAATTTTCATATGCTAAGGGTTGTGTATTTTCACAGAGATACAATGTAGAAACCCAGCCACGTTTTTCTATTAAGAATGTCACAGTGAGTTTTTCCCATTAGAAAGGAAATCACTGTGAACTTTATGGGTTTTTTTCCCATTTTTGAAAAAGCACTTTCTTCCAATCCAGCAGAAGAAGAAAACGGAATTATTTGAGAAAGTTTCCAGTTAGTTTGCTGGAAATTTTTGATGAAGCTGAATGAAGTGTTTATACAGAGTAGGTATTGGAGCAACTTTAGAGGAACCTGCTGGTGTACAGAGGCCTAAAACTGGTGTGTCCTAAGGTTTGGAGGTCTCCAGTGGGATAGCAACATAATTCCTCCTATGTCAACCTTTCTCCTGCTTGAGGTATGGTCTCAAATCATACAGCCCATCTGATACCGTCTTGTACTGCCTCCTGAGAATGTGTGTCAGTTGTTTTTTGCCTACCAACGCCTGATACATGAGTTGAAGTGTAAGTAGGAGCATCCCTTGGGCTCATCCGTGTTAAGCCCAGGAGCCGTTTTTCCACTGCGCTGCTGCCCTAGGATCAGGCTTCTCTTACACGTTTCATCACTTCCCTGCCAGAAGCCTTTCTGAGCCTCTGCTAAGGACGCAGGCTAGCACATTGTCATACGGGTAGCACAGGGGACGCTGCCTGAAACGACAGTGGAAATGAGCACAGTGTAAAGAGTGTTCAGCAGGAAAATGCATTTGGAGAGTTTCAGAAACAAAATCATTGCTCTTCTGAAGAATTTGTTATGAGGACAAAGGTAACAGTAGTCTCTCTGAGGTGCTGCCCTGACATCTGCAGGGCGTAGATGACATCTACTGAGAGCAGTATTTTTGTCTTTGGTTTCGTGACTTGACACTGGAGTCCTCAAAAGCCGCTGGAGACTTTCACCTCCTGACACCTGGCTACAACGCTAATCCTCTTTTTCACTTTCAGAGCTCCGGCACGCCTTCTCATCCTCCATATGCTAAATTTCTTTACAGGGTAAGCTGTTGGGTTTCATGTTTCTCTATTATTTCGCAGTCATTTTGGTTTGGTATTTGTTCCTCCTATGTGCTGTTTTGTCAAACTCCCTACACTTCAGCCTGTGCGGATTCCTATCTCAAAAGCCTGAAGGTCCCTCGTATTCTTTCAGACTGGCAGAAAACTTACTGACAGAAAAACAGAACATTGAGGGATCTATAATGTACGTTACTATTTATGTGCAATACATTTCATGTCAACTCTACAGCCTTAAATGACAAATATAACTATTTAATAAACATTAATATCTGCTTCATTTGTCAGTTATTTTATCATCTTAAACTTCACTTTTACCCACCACAGACATTTGAAACTGCTGCATAATCTAAATACACCAGCATATTTGTATGTCCTTTTAATAAATACTTCTGTATTCCCATATTGCTTTCTCAACATAGTGCTTGGTTGCGTCATTGTCACTAAGTACAGTAATAAACAACTTTCACATCTTCATAAAGAAAAGGATAACAGTAAAGGAGGAAATTAATTGACATTAATATCTGCTTTTGGTAGGTTAGGAAAAAGCTGGATATAAGAAAAGTAAAATAAATCAATCCTGTTTTTTCCACTTCATAAAAAATTCAAATTTAAACTAGGGAAAGGAATTAATGTAGCTGGACCCCCCCCAGGTTGCTTGAACTGATGCTGACTGCATCTCATCACTGATTGAAGGTGCGAAGGGCTAAGGGTTTATATATTCTGCCTCTGCTGTCTTGCAGTACAGTACCAGCTCTTATTAATGGATCCTAAAAGCAAAATTTGATACTGATTCATATTCAGACTGTAAATCAGTGTATGTTTAAATCCAGGCCTGTTCATCACATTCTGATTCTGACCTCAGGAAAATATTCTTGAGATCAATGAAACTAGAGAATTTGCTAGAGATACACAGAGTTTGGAAAAAAAGCAAAAAAGCAGATCTAGATGAAGCCTTGATGCAATCTGTCAGATACACACAAAAAGACTCAAAGGGAGACTCAGACATTTATTTATTTTTGGGGCTAACAGACTGATACGCAAATGGTTTTTTGGGCAAAATAGTGGTCAAAAATGACGTGTGATTAATAGGTTCTCTGCTCTTCTTTTCAGAAAAGAGATATGGATCTTTGTAAATGACTCTGAAAATGTATTTTAAAATTCTTCACCTTAGGTTAATCTAGATCTCTCTTTGAGATGAAGGAAACAAAATGTTTCTGGCACAATCAAAGAATAACAGCTTTTCATCGCACCCACCCACTGCACATGAGTCCATTTGCTTTCACTTCTGCACAACAGGGAGAACGTTTGTTTATGGCAGGAGGAGCAACCTGATCAACACAGCTCTCCTCTTTCTTGGTTTGTGTTCACACTGATATTGTGCTGCTGTTTTTCACTTGGCTATTTTTTATTTTTTTCTCCACAAGCGATGACATTTTTATTATGCTATTTATATTGTTTCTTAATAAAAGCTCTCTGTGAAAAGATGTTCTTGAAAGAGCCTTATTCAATATGTGCTTGAACATATGGGTGGAAGGCCATACAGGATTTGAAGAAATGTGACTGGCAATGTGATGATGTTTCAGGGGGTAGAGAAGTAGAAAATATATTTGTTGCATACTGTTATTCAGTCCCTGTCATTTAAAGCTTTTGGTATAATTTTAATTCCCGTAACCTAAATGTCAGCTAAATCTTTGTATCTAGTGTTTCCTCTTGGTGACCAGTCTCCTGCGACACCCAGCTAGTAGGAGACGCTGGGTAACACAACTTGTTTCCTTACCTATGGCCTTCATGATTGCCTGTAAGCTTCTCATTGTAATATACTTGGAGACATACATGCAAAAGTGTTCAATTCTTTTCTTTGAGATGAGTAAAAGCTGTACGTTTAAGAGATTTAATAGATAGGACTGGAATATTTTTTCTGATTTTTCCCATTATTATTATGACTCTAACATTTGAGGTTCTTCAATTAGGCCTTGATTTATTATCATTTGGGCACAAGGGTCATCCCCTGATGTCAGTTACCGTGTTTATGTGCTTATAATTAGACGGGTGCTGAAGTGCCTTAAAGCCTGACCTACAACACTGCAAGGTTAATGGAAAGCCTCCCATCGACTTCAGTGAGCTTTGGCTAAGGTCCTGGTTTCGAGTGACACCAAGGTGCGACACATGTCTGAATATCTACTTCCTAGAGAGGGCAGCAGGACCTAAAAAGTGACATTTTTCTATCTGCATGGGTTCTGCAGAGACACAACTCCACAGTCAACCATGTCATTCTGAGGGACATACCAAAAAGGCATCTTCAGCTGGTACTTACAGTAAGGTTATTCTCTTAGGTTCTTCTGTGAGTTTCACTCTAATGCATTTTCTTGACATGGTTAAACATATGTGCCAAGCTGTCTGGCTCACTGATTTAAACCAATTTGCTTCACAGAAAATTGAAGAGGGCACTAGCAATTCCAAATGTAGTTTTGGCTCTTGACAGGTATACATATTTATAGATTTCTACTACTAAAAGTGGGGGTTTTGTTGTTTTTTGTTATTATTATTATTACTGCTGCTTTTTTCACTTTGTCAAAAAACAAAGATCACTAGCACCCAGGCAGCACAGTTAACACTTAAAATTCACTCCAGGCAGTAAGGAATCTCAGCCTTCAGCAGGGGCTGTGGATGGTGCTCCTACAGCAGGAACATCAGCAATCATGAATAAACCTGCTGCAAGTAGTTGCTTACAACAGACTATCTTCAGAATTAGGTAAAAGCACCTTTAAGTCAACATATAGAAACTTGAATTCAAATATTAATATTTTTGTGGTGGAAATTACGCATTCAGGTAACCCAGTGACTTAATGAAATGATAAAGCCTGAGCCTGGTCTCACTCATATTAGTGCAGTGCTGCAGTAACATCTCTGACTTTGCTCAGAAGATTATGGTGTAGATGTGGCAGGTAAATGAGATCAGTCTGTGAAGGCTGTAAGACTGGTTTTTTTAGGCCCACAGATTTTATATTACTTAGGATCAGGATAGGATACTGAATATTTAACCCTGATGTTCCTTAAGGACATGATGTACCATAGCTGCCTGTTCTCCCTTCCTTTCCTTGGCTTTTGAATTATTTGGTAATTTTCACCCAGACTTGACAGATTTGCCAAATCTTTTAGAAGCTGAAATGGTTTTTGGATAAATGGTGTACCTGTTTTTTAAATAAGTTTGTTCGTTTAAGCAGGACATCCATGATGTAGGTGTTATCATCTTATAAAATACGTAATATGTAATACAAGTATTACATGCTACTCAGTAAAAAAAAAAAATATATATGTTTAATATCACAGTAGCATTTTAAAATGTTGACTTCAGGTGAATTTTATATATTTATAAAAAAGCCCAAAACCTTTAGCAGTTCTTACGTTCAGGGCATGTTCTGGAAGGCACAAACCAGGCTACACTAGTTGTGCAGCTGTGGTGGATGTGCAGCTGGTGTTGGCAACAGGGTTTTGGTTTCTATGATCTTGGGACACCATCTGAGGATCAACGTCTACTTGGGAGAGCTGGGATCCACCTCCCTAAGTGAGGCAAAGGTATTTTTGCCAGCAGGATGGCTGACCTGGTAAGAAAGGCTTTAAATTGGGAGTGATGTGGGATGAGGAGTATTACCAGCAGCCTGTGGAGGAGAGGTGGACAGGGCTGACAAGCAAAGGGCCTGGGGTGGTGTAAATGCAGGCAAAGACATAACCAACAAAATAGAGCTTAAACAGGGTCACCTCAAGCATTTGCAGGTGAGCAAGGAAGTGCCTACAAGGCACGATTATGGGAATAATCCCCAGACCCTTTCTGGGAAACGGGCATGCTGGAGTGCCTTTCTGAAGTGCCTGTACACTAATGTGTGCTGCATGGGGAATAAATGTAAGTAGAGATCTGTGTGCAGTTGCAGGGCTGTGATCTTGGGATCATGGAGATGTGGTGGGATGGTTCCTATGGCTGGAGTGTTGCAATGGAGAGATACAGGCTCTTTTGGAAGAAAAGGTCAGGAAGATGAGGAGGGAGAGTTGCCCTTTATGTAAGAGAGAGCAGTTGGAGTGCATGGAGCTCTTCTGAAGATGGATGAGGAGCCAACTGAGAGGTTGTGGGAGAGGATTAAAAAACAAAACAGTATGGGTGACACTGTAGTGGCTGTCTGCTATAGGCTGCCTTATCAGGAAAATAGTAGATGACAGACAGCTACAAGAAGTCTCATGTTCACAGGCCCATGGTGGACTTTAATTACCTTGATACCTTCCGAGCATAAGCAATCCAGGACGTTCCCAAAGAGCATTGGTAACAATTTCCTGACACAAGTGATAGAGGAGCCAATGAGAAGACATGCTCTGCTGGACCTCATTCTTGCAAAGAAGGAAGGGCTTGTCAGGGATGTGAAACTCAAAGGAAGCCTTAGCTGTAGTGATGGTGGATTTTAGGATCCTAAAAAGAGGGAGCAAGGCAACAAGCAAGTTCACTACCCTGGACACCAGGTGAGCAGACTTCAGCCTCTTCAGGGATCTGCCAAAAAGAGTCCTATAGGATAAGTCCCTGGAAGAAAGAGGGGGTCAGGCAAGGATATTCAACGATCATTTCTTCCAAGCTTGAGAGCAGTCCATCCCAATGAGCAGGAAGTTAAACAAAGATGCCATGAGGCCTGTATGGATGAGCAAGGAGCTCCTGGAGAAAGTTGAACATAAAAAGTAAGTATACATAAAAAATAAGTGTACAGAAAGGGGAAGAAGTGACAGGTAACATCGGAGGAATATAGAGACACTGCTTGAGCGTGCAATGATGGGGTTAGGAATGCCAAACTGGACCTGAGTCTGGTGAGGGAACAAGGCGACAAGAAAGGCAACAAGAAAAGCAGCAGGAAGGGCTTCTGTAAATAGACAAGCAGCAAAAAGCAGACTAGGCAATATGCATGTCCACTGCTAAAATGGGGCAGGGGCCCAGTGACACAGGACATTGACAAGGCTGAGGTACTGAAAGTTTTCTTACCTGAGTTTTTACTAATATGACTAGCCGTCAAAAATCCCAGCCCTCGAGACTAGAAGGAGCAAGGAAGGCATACTCTTGGTGAAAGAAGATCAGGTTAGGGAATACTTAAGCAAACTGGGCATAAATAAGTCCATGGGCCCTGACAGGATGCAACTTTACCTCATGGTGATTGAACAACTAATCCCGGAAACCATTTCCAGGCTCATGAAGGACAGGAAGGTGCTCACAAGTAGTCAGCAAGGGTTCTCAAAGGGGAAGTCATGCTTAACCAACCTGATAACCTTTTTTGAAGAAGGTTATCTTACCAAGCCATCTAGTGGCTTGGTAGATGAGGGGAGAGCCACGGATACCGTGTACCTTGACTTCGGTAAGGCTCTTGACACTGTGTCCCATGATGGGCTTATAGAGAAGCTGATGAAGTGGATAATGAGGCATTGAGGTGGNAACTAATCCCGGAAACCATTTCCAGGCTCATGAAGGACAGGAAGGTGCTCACAAGTAGTCAGCAAGGGTTCTCAAAGGGGAAGTCATGCTTAACCAACCTGATAACCTTTTTTGAAGAAGGTTATCTTACCAAGCCATCTACTTGGCTTGGTAGATGAGGGGAGAGCCACGGATACCGTGTACCTTGACTTCGGTAAGGCTCTTGACACTGTGTCCCATGATGGGCTTATAGAGAAGCTGATGAAGTGGATAATGAGGCATTGAGGTGGACTGAAAACTGGCTGCATGATCAGGCCCAGAGGGTGGTGATCAGTGGCTCTTTTCAGTTGGTGCACAGTGACAGGACCAGAAGCAATGAGAAACACAGGAGGTTCCCTCCTGACCTCAGGAAACACTTTTATACCGTTAGGGTGACTGAGCACTGGCACAGGTTGCCCAGAGAGATTGTGGGGCTTCTCTTCTTGCAGACATTAAAAACTCTTCTGGACGTGGTCCTGGGCAACTGGCTATAGACAGCCCTGTTTGATCAGGGTGGTTGGACCAGATGACTTCCAGAAGTCACTTCCAGCCTCAACCATTTTGTGGTTCTGTGAACTACAGAGCCAGAAATATATCCACAGAATAGAGATGATTCTCTATTGTGAGATGTAAGAGAAGCTGTTTTTATCTCCAAGCTAGGAATTATTGTGTGTTTCTAAAACATACCTATTGGTAAGTTTACATATTTACTATGCTTGCTGTAGTTACTGTTAGATTTCCACTTATTTTACTCCAGTGTTGTAACACCACCAGAGAAAACATTCTCAAATGCCACTTCTTTAGGCATCTTGAAAAACAAAATCTGATTTCACTAATCTCTTAAAAGACACTGGACTCTGAAAAAGCCTTTTTATTTATTTTGTAAACATTTCAATGATAACAGGTTATATGATGTCTTGCTTTTACTAATCCTTTAAGCAAGATCCGAGCAACCTTTCATACAGAAGTATTGCCACTCACTTCACACTGATTTCCAAATCTGGTAAAATAAACTCTTAGATAGATCTGTTAAACTATATTTGATTTATACACACAATGTTAGAAAAGCATTGAATATAAGAGTAACTTGGTACAGTTGTACTCTTACAAGTTTTGGGGAAAACTAGGAGCTATGCAGGTAAAAGCAATTTTATCAATGCCAGAGTGAGGAAAAGAACAGAAAACTCACTCTCGACTGCTGTGTTTGGCAGCAGCCAAGTGGCCAGCATTAGCCAGGCAATGAGTATGCCCTTATGCCTGAGCCAGGCAGGGCAACGTGGGAAGGAGGACCATGGCAGAACTTCTGCAGATGAGTTCTGGTAATGCAGTATTAGTCTGCATGGGAGTATGAGGGGAGAGCTGAGACAAATTTGTTGGGCTCAGGAGCAGATACAGGACATAGAAACACGGAATAGAAATCTTATTAGTTTTGTTATTTAGACTGACCTGTGGCAGGAAATGTATGATAATTCTCAGTTTCTAGGCCAAGCTGTAGTATATGTGTTTGTCAAAGTTTGTGTTTTGGGCATTTTTACTTTTTTAAACCAAAGCTTGCAATTACCTGAATACTAAAATCCAGTTTAGCATGGTTCCTATGTTAGAGAGAGAACTTGTCAGTGAAGGTGCTGACAGTACAAATTATTCTTTTGCAACTCTAATGCCAGCTGAATTTGAAAGAGTTCTGATTGCTCTAATATACTTTGCTTACTTAGTATAAGATATATTTTTTAAAAAAGCTACAGATGAAGCAGTGTTTCTCATGAATATATATGCAATACTAGTAGCTGCATAATAAAGACACAAGTGTTATTCATACATTTTTACTAAAACTTTGTGCTAGCCCTGTCACACTGGATATTGCCATTTGATTTCTTGCATGGTTTTCTTAGAAATGCAGCACTGTTTGTACAATGACTATGATTGCAGCTAAGCAAAAAAAAAAGCGTCAAACAAAAGGTCTCTGCTCAGAAGGTATATTTTTACATGATTTCTTAAACCCTCACCCCTCTCCATCAAACATCTCACCAATTTGCATTTTTAGTTTGGGGTAGAAGAGAGAGATTTCTGATGACTTTAAAAACCTCACTGAAGGTCTCTACCCACACTGATCCAATCTGAAATCTATCCTGATTTTTCAGTAGTCTCTGAAAGAGGATGTCTACTAGCAGGTGTATTTAATTAGACCCCAAAGAACTCTGGTACTGTGCCCTAGTAGTTAGTTAGAATTCAAGAGCAAATAGGTCTGCTTTAATTACACTGAAACTGAGATAAATATATTCCTTGTGCAATGCTTATTTAGAAACACCTTACATATGGTGCTGTTTCCAGAAAACCAAGAAATTTATTGTGAGTTCCAAGTAAGCCTGGGTTTAAGAAGCCCCGTCTCTGTTTCCTTTCAGTGTTGTGTTTGGAACTCTTTACACTGACCCTCTCTATTCCCAGTGCAAGCAGCCAATATTGCAGTCACAGAAATAATGATCCTGTAGACCTCTTGCAGGAATGGTTCAGGATTAAGCAATCCCTCTCCCCACCTTTCTCTCTTCCCACGCCCACGCATTGCAATCACTTGTTGCACGGAAGGGTAAATTAAACTGCAGAATAGATCCCGTTTAATAACAATAAACCTAAGAATAAAGAAGGGATTTGAATGAGGGAATTGGTCCAGCTTGTCACCTGGTTACACAAACGCTTGTTCTGGTGTGAAGGGGAGAGGTTAATGGGAGGAATGAGTGAATGGCTAGGGATGGGAATGCACAGTGCTTAGGCTGGAATGGCCACATAAAGCTGCTACTCAAACTCTGCCCTATAGTTGCTATAAGGAAAATACTTGTTAATCCTTCAGTGGTGGCTCTGACTTGCTATGAGGTCTACTATGTTGGGTGGCCCCTATCATGTGAACAGCTGTTTTTGCCAAGCAAAAAGAGTTGGCTGGACCTTGTCTAGAGCCTGAATTGCATACTGCTTTAAATGTGTTTGCGCTTGTCTTTGGATTTCAGCTATTTCAGCTTTGTGTGCTGAAGACCATTATTGCCTTTCCTTATAGAACCACCTTTCATGCACACTATATTGTAGATCTATTAGTTCTGTTCCAAGAAACATTCCAAGTTTGCATTTTCTACTAAACTCTACAGCAATGTGCAGTGATCCATGCTGTGGGCCTCTGTATTGCAAATGCTGGCACTTCTGTGATTTTTTTTTAATTTCACCTGGAAATTACATGGAAGAAATAGATTGCTGCAGGGCTACATCCAGCAAGTAAAGAAAGAGTTATGCCCTTGAATCTGCAGAACCGTATTCAGGAAAATGCAGTGGTCCAAGATTCTGCCTGAGGAATAAGCTAAGTAATGTCACTAGCCCTGATATTTGAACTTTCTTCAAATATATTCAGGTATGCAAGTAGGTTCAAACTGTCTTGCTTAAATCAGTGTGGGATACTTTTACCAGCAATTACTGTGTTGAACCACTGTGAACTCCAATTTTCAGTTGACTTTCAAAGTTCTATCTTAGAGGGAATTGCCTTGATTTAGCTAAGCTTGACCTATGAAATCATATATGACTCAGCCTGTCTCCCTTGTAAAGTGCTCAGAGACAATGATATGTGATACTAATAAAATGAGAGAGCCTATTTCCAAGCGTGAATTTATTTCCTGTGCTCACTGAGCTGGTTTGTATCACAGATTTAAGTATGAACAGCAGCATTTTCTTGAAAGAAAGAAATAGTAACTAAAATCTGAGATGTGAAATTGTTTTAACTAAGTTTCAGTCCCGTCCCTAAGATATAGATGTGCACATTATATTAATACCCAGTGCTGAGATCTTTTAACTCACTGTATTAGAAAATATTTGCAGGGCCATGTATCTGAATTACACATTACAACTTTTGCATATAAATGTGTAATAAATGCACACAAATCCATCTTTAGGTCGGTTGAAAAGATTGCTTTGAATAGAGAGTGACTGAAATAAAACTCTAGAGGTTTTTAGAATACTGTTACTTCTTGACTTTTCAGAAGTTTTACAGTAAAACAGAACTTGCCTTCAACACAGAGCATTCTGTCACATACTTGAGAACACATTTCTAAAAAGCACTCATAAAGCCTAGTATTTTTACTAACGTCCTTTTTCTCAGTAAGTTCTTGTTCATAAGATGGATATAAAATCTAAGAGATCAAAATGGAGTTCCTCTCGGGGTTCAGTATGAGTTTTGCCAGAGGGACGAGTAGTAGGAGTTGCTGGTTTTGCTTTACATCCCGTGCCTATTGGTACTGGGCTAACATTGATGTATTCCCAGGTGTTCTTTTCTTCTGTAGAGTTTGTTCCATTGTTTTCCTTCTGTTTTGTTCCTGTTTTGAAAATACTTTCTTTTTGTTATCCAGCCTTTCAAATAAACGTTCCAGCTCTCTCCCAACATACAAAGAATTTGATGGCCAGTTTTCTAAAATTTAAGATAGAATTTATGATGGTCATGGAATATAGCTGTCTGTGATTTATACAATGTATGAAATAAATCCAGCAAGGTATTATCATAATGTTTTAAGAGAAGAAATTGATCAGTATTTTTCAGAAGAAATTTAGCTTTTTGAGGTATCAGGGCTTTGGGTTGTTTGTTCCTATTTTGTTCTTCCTTTATTTAACAGTACTTGCAGTATCTACAGGGTCCATTTAAGTTTTATGCTATGCTCAGCATTTATACCGGGAAAGCTAACCCAGAAGCACTAAAGGCTTAATTTTCAGAAACAATAAAGACTTAGACACCTAAGTCTCTTTAAAAGGTGGTATCTCATGCATTTGAAATTCTTTTTGCTACATAAACTTCATAGTAATGAAGATAAAGAAGCAGAAAGTAACCGGTTCAATGCCATTAGAAAAGATCTTGGAATCTATGTTTATCACTGTTAGTCTCTAGCCTTGAACTATTCTGGCTACTGTACTCATGACAGCTTAATGGAAGCCAGTGACCAAAATACCATACCTAGGATAATCATCCAGCAGCCTTTCCCCAAGGTCTTACCTGTGTTTGTTGCATTACTATTAACATGTGGCGTAACCCATGCTGTCATAGAATCATAGAATTGTTTTGGTTGGAAGAGACCTTTAAGATCATCAAGTTCAACCATTAACCTAGCAATGCTAAGTCCAACGCTAAACCCGGTCCCTCAGCACCACATCTACACATCTTTTAAATACCTCCAGGGATGGTGACTCAACCACTTCCCTGGGCAGCCTCTTCCAATGCTTGACAACCCTTTTGGTGGAGACAAGTTTCCTAATATCCAATCTAAACCTCCCCTGACACAACTTGAGGCTGTTTCCTCTTGTTCTATCTCTTGATATTTGGGAGAAGAGACCGACCCCCACCTCATTACAACCTCCTTTCAGGTAGTTGTAGAGAGCAATAAGGTCTCCCCTCAGCCTCCTTTTCTCCAGGCTAAACAATCCCAGTTCTCTCAGCTGTTCCTCATAAGACTTGTGCTCCACACCCCTCACCATCTTCATTGCTCTTCTCCTGACACGCTCCAGAACCTCAATGTCTTTCTTGTAGTGAGAGGCCCAAAACTGAAGACAGTATTTGATGTGCAGCCTCACCAGCGCTGAGAACAGGGGGACAATCACTTCCCTAGTCCCACTGGCCACACTATTTCTAATACAAGCTGGGATACTATTGGCCACCTGGGCACACTGCTGGCTCGTATTCAGTGGGCTGTTGACTGACACTCCCAACTCCTTTTCCTCTGGGCAGCTTTCCAGCCACACTTTCCCAAGCCTGTAGTGCTGCATGGGGTTGCCATGACTGAAGCGCGGGACCTGGTACTTGGCCTTGTTGAACCTCATACCGTTGGCCTCAGCCTTTTTATCCAGCCTGTCCAGTCACACGCACAGAGAACTATAGTAAAATAAACCAGCATGAATTGCAATCACACCTTCAGTTTCTTAAGCAGATCATTAAAAACCTCGTTTAGGTGCCCTGTATATCTGTAGAAGCATAAAACCTTTTGAGAACTCAAAATGGCATAGCTTGTCTGGTAAGAGACGTGGTAGTGTTTACCTCCAGCTCTGTACCTTGCCTGTCTTTGGGAAAGTTCCATTTGTGCTGCAAATATGTTTCAGATAACTCAGGTAACAGCTGCTACATTTGTCTTTTGTAACCTGGGGGATTCAGATAACCAGGCTACAAACTCTGTCAATACACAAACAGCTGACCCATTTCTGCACCCATGCGGTCTGTTCCCCACCATCCCCTCCCCCCGAATGCTTCAAATAGAAATAAAACCTCCTTTACATTTCCGATATGGCAACCTGATGTAGGATCAGCACAATTCTCATCACTAGCCATTCATATCAGCGTCTTAAGTTTTTTCCCTACTGATGCCCTCTGGCAACTTCTTAGAATTGCTTTGAATTTATAATTTGTAATATTGGGAGTTTGAAATGTAATACTAAGCTACATTTGATTGACTCAGTATTAAATATCAAGGCCCTGCTGTGGAGCCCACAGAAGTCTGTAGGGAAGCAGAATACATTGCAATATGAGACATGCATTCTTTACCTTGTTGAACATTAATGTTGTTGCTGCATAAGAGCTGTGCACCATGACGCATCCCACATTTTTTGGTGTTCATTTGAATCAGGAAACCTGTTCAAAATTTTTTTGCTCCCTTTCAATGACAAATAGGGCATGGACCAGGGCATGGCCAGGTGGATTCCTGGATTCAGGGTTTTGGGAGAAATCTTGGGTTTGCCTTCCTCTAGAAAAAACTAGAAAGGATTAATCCTTTGGGAGAGATAAGAGATAATTCCTTCTGCTGTAAAAACTGCTTAAGAGACTGGCTTTTTTACTGTTTCTCATAGGTTTTATTATCTTGCAGATTTTTTTTAATTTTTCATTTTTAGTGAGGGGCCTGGTCATCATTATAAGTGAATGCATTCCCAGAGCACTGCTAGTAGCTATCTTGGCAGGATGCTGTTCTTGCGTTACTCATCTCGGCTTGGTTAGAAACAGTTCAGATTTTTTTGAGATAAGGCACTGAGATATTTATGCATATGTTTCTATGTTGCAGCATTAACAACACCTGCATTAGATATCTTAAAGTTAGTGTGAATTATTCCAAGCAATCTGTAACATAAGGCATAAGCTAATATTCTTAATATTATGAAGACCAAAGAAACCATTGTAGTGAGTACTGGATAATACAAGCAGTTTTCTTACAGCCTAGTATGTAAATATAATTGTAGCTCCAGAATCGTGCCAGGCTGCCTGCTAGTTCTTGAAGTAGTACAGGTGGTAAAATTTGAGAAACAAGCCTTCAAAATATGATGGAGGTAACAGGTGACAACTGCAAGTATCAAGATGGGAGCTCTCTCCATACATAGGGGATTCATGCTGTCTTGATGTGATGGACATGAGTTCCCCAAGGGACAGGCTATCCATACAGCCAGCCTGCTTCTGAAATAATAGCTCTTTTAGAAGAGTTTTCTTCATGAACCTGGAGTTTACAAAGTTTTGTAGCTGAAAGAAATACTTTTATATCCAAGTAAGAGGAATAAGGTCGATCTCTCAGGGTAAGCACTAGACCCATAAAGTCCCATTATGATAATTCTATACAAAATAAGGCAAAAAAAATCATAAGTCTATGAAGGTGGCTATCAATAAGAAACTGACAGAACAACAAGGATAAGAAGAAAAGTAGTTTTGCTAACAGACTTTCTGATTTAGCGCCAATGTTCTTTTTGACTATGGTTTAGAAAGAGAAACCACATTTACAGCCATCTCCCTGCAGGCATCAGATTGCTAATAGAGGCAACAGAGCTTGCAAATCCTTTGGTAAAGATCCAATGTGGTGAATGGATGAGGAAAAGGTGTAATAGCTTCATTGGACACTGAAATTGGTGTCGAAATAATAACAGATCTCTCTCTCTTTTTTTCTTTTTTTTTCTTTTTTTTTTTTTTTTTCCCCAGGATCAAACAAAAAAAAATCAGGGAAATACATGGTTTGGACTATATGAGAATTCCAGTTTGGGATTTTATTCAACAACAACAACAACAAAGTAATCACAATGAAAAGATTCTTTTACTGTTCAGGGCTATTTAACCTTTTAGATCTTGTTTTTCTCCTAATCTTGATAAAATTTTAAAGAAAAATGCTGTTGTGAAACAAGAAAATTATGTTCTGTTTTTAAATGTTCAAAATGAGTTGTTTCAGTTTTTTTCAAATAAAACATTTTATTTTGATGAGACCATGAAGCACTAAGAGGCATCTAAAATCCTCTCCTCCCCCCAGAAAAAACATATTGCTTGAATGAAGCCAAATTTTGTGAATAACATTGTTCCAAATAAATGACATTTTTGGTGGTTTTGTTACTTTGTAGAGATGCACTGATAGCACTAATCCGGTTCTTACCCATGTCATAACATCCTCGGTATTACTTGTAAGTTGGCAGTAAATTACAACCCTTTTAGTGTAAATGAAAACCATTTTTCGTCATGAATTATCCCGCATTCCATGTTTGTAGGTGCTAAAATATTATCGTATTATTATAGAAATTGTTTGTAAAATATAAAAAATTAAATAGCTGGGTATCTTATTAGCATCCAATATCATCTGAATAATGGCATAAGATTATGAAGTCCCATTATGACTATTCTATACAGAATGGGGCAGGAGAATTAGAAAAGGATAACGAATGTCTGTATTGTAACTTTTTACCTCCTCTTCCTAAAGGAGTCAATAACTCAAAAAACCCGCTAGTATAACCAGAGGCACTGTTAAGGAAAAATAGTAAAGAAGCTTGGGAGCATGACTTTTAGACCATGTTCATCTTAGAATCTGTAATAATATTTGTAGCTTTAAAAAATAAGCTTGCAAATTGCCTAAGGTCTACATGAGTTCAAAAAATCAGAAAAAAAAAAGTGATATATCTTCTATTTTCAAATGTTTCTAGAAATCTTTTTAAAAGAATAAGAAGAAAACTGGAGAAAGTAATGACTCCCTTGCAAATGACAGTTCTCTCTTCAGTATGCTAACTCCTATCTCCGTACGTTTTTCCACAGTAATTCTCACCACACATGCAATTCACACTCTTTTCTGTGATTTTTTACAAAAAACAAAGTACAGTATCTACTGTACTTTTCTGTGGTACTATGTATTAGAATGTTTATACGAGGAAGAATAAGCCGAGAGATGTGTGGGCGATAGCTTTGTTATTGTTGAAAGACTAAGCTTGAGAAATAAGCTCTAGTCACTATGGCAATGAACTTAAACTTGCCATGTGCCATTGTAAGGTTTTTAAAATTCCATTTTTCTTTCCTTTCTTTTTTTAAAAAAAATTAACAAACAAACCGTGAAGGAACAAGTGAGTGTTGATTTACAGCACAATTCTGCAAACCACATCAAGCTTAATGCACAGAGCCTGTGGTGCTGAAAAATGAAGAAAAACTGAGACAGAAGGAGCAAGAAGAAAAAAGAAAAGAGAGGAAGAAAAGAGAGAGAATACCTGCATAATAATTTATCAGCCTTTCTTGACAATAGTTTTGTTACCTTCACCTGTATAAGCTTTAAGTTAATTCTGCTCAGCAGATACTTAACAGATAATTTTACTTTGAAGTATGGTGTGCAGAAATGAAATGCACTTTTCTACTCATTGCTTAGTTTCAGGCATGCGATTGAATGTTATAATTCATTCACTGAAAGCTACCGTTCCCATTGGGACTGTTCATGGGACTATTGGTAAGCTTTCAACTATTTAATAATGCATTTAGTAGTACGCAAGCAACTGACAGGATGTAGAAAAAAAAGGATATTCTGTATTTAAAGCTGAGGTGTACTAATAATGAATTGTTAGTGGAACAATGGTTTTAATCATAAGTAACGTAAAGCTGATTATATGATTTTATATATCCTCATACATACATACATACATATAAGTGTGTGTGCATATATATACACACATGTTACAGAAGAGCTTTTTTTGTTTTCTTTTAGTCTAATAACCATGGCTGCATAACCCTGTCATGCACTACTGTGTACAGAGATAATACTTTTGAATACCCACTGCCATCATAAAAACTTCTGAAGACAATTTTCAAACTGTAATGATTATTTTATTAGTATGACTTACTCTTTTTGGGGAACTGAATGTACTGCAGACCCAAGGCTAGTCTATTGCATCTCATCTAATTTTGACCATACCTGTTGCTATCATTTAAATTTTTGTAGCGACAGTAAAAAAACTGGAGCACAAGATTCCTAAAAATGCGTCTTCCCAAGGTGTTGTGCTGTCCTCTGGGCTCTTTTTGGGGGATACAATACTAGAAGAGACCATCAGGGATATTGGTTCAAGTCTTCTGCCATAGCAGAGTTGTTCTTTGGTCTACATGTCAGCCTTTCCTGTTGATGGAGGAACGAATTCCTGTAGCTGTTTTAAATTGAAGATTTTAGTCCAAAGTGCTAGAAGTAATCAAAAGGAGTTTGATTTCAAAAAAGAACAAACTGCTTTTGGATTAGCAATAATTAAATTTCTGTCTGTCAGGTGAGAAGAAAAATTAGATTAAGCACTATAAGCGTTGTTGTCCATGCCAACAAGCGACACAGGTCCTTGGTTTTACAATACTGGGAGTTGTCCCTCAATTTTTTAAAGACGATATGTACAGAGCATCAGGGTATGCTGGATGTGTATGGGTGTAGGGAGTGAAATGTAACAGATTGAACAGAATAGGAACTTTTCAGTCCATTCCTGAAATTTTGATGCTGGCAAATGGTCAGTTATCTTTGTTCCAAATGCAGCTCGTATAACATTTTCTAAAATCAAGCTCTCTAATAAAATATAACATAACAAGTACATTGCTGGTGAGCTGCTGGAAGACATTCAGATGCCATGATAATGCTATAATCAGCACTCAAGAAGAACAGGTATAAATACGTAGCCTAATTTAATTCAGGAAAGTACATATTTTTATAGTATTACTTTCTGCTTAGACTTAAATGATTATTCATACAATCAGGACTGTCAGTTTCTAAAATAAATAAGTGTAACTGGCCCTTTTCCTCCTTTGTTTCCCTGGCTACTGTGCATGTAGTACGTCAGTGAGGACAACCAATATCTATATGTCCAGCCTACTGTTTTTCTTCCTCTTATCTCTGTTATTTGTAGACCCACAGGTGATCTTTTCCTTTTTTCCCCATGAAATTACAGTTTTCATTATACTGACAGGTGCCATTAGGCAACAACGAAGCTGATTGCTGAGTGTGGTGAAAATAATTGCTTATGAGTCCATCAGGCCCATTTAGGGGAATAATTGTGTTTTCTCTGTTTATCAGTGCAGAATTCAGATTGCCAATATTTAGATACTCTCATTTTTTTTAATTGAAAAAAAATCATTGTTCTGATTATGAACACCAGGAACTTTCCCAGTTAAACACCCCAAAATCAATATTTTGCGTTGGTTTTGACAAAATGACATACTGTTTTTTAAAGTCTAAATAAAATAGACATTGCTTTCCTTTAAGGTTGCAATTCCTGTTTATTATTATGTAGCACAATCATCTAGATCATTCCTCGCAAATCTTTCACTGCTTAAACACATACACACACCCCCAAAACCCTTTGAATTGAAGGCAAAGAGGTTCATTGCAGACTGAGCAACGTGGAATCTTTTTGTCCTGTTGTTTTTGGGCCAATAGTTCTTGACTGACACATGGCAAGTAGCAAATTGATAGTTGATCAGTGTTCAAAGAGAAGTCAAGATTTTGATCTAACAATGCACACCTTTTCTGTTTTCCATAATTAATTTCAATTTAACACAAATTCCAATGGGTTACACTGCTCAAATGGTAAATACAAAATCTTAAATTTTTGAATTCATGAATGTATTAACTTTCAGGTAGCAAAGCACGATCCCAATAATTTAATAAAAAAACCCAAACCCCAATATTTCCAAAGGGATACCTTACTGCTTGAAGTTATGACTTTTCTGAAAGCTTGAATAACTCACAGAAAAGAGCAAAGCTGAATTTATGGAGATAATATAACTGTCTCACCTGCCTCCACCATAAATAGATTGCATTCATTTTAGCTGCCCTCTCTTTGATTACATTTCATATTTGAAATTATTATTATCCTGAATTATTTCCTGTTTGAAATATAGATTTTTCAAGTCAGTCTGACAGGCATGCATCTCACTGAGGTGCCTAATTGCCTTTTTTACTGGAAGATATTGCTTGAAAAACATGTGCTTTCTAAACCCAGACTAATTCATACATAAGCAAACACCTTGACAGGATTATTTTTCAGCATGCAACACAAGGTATGTAAGTGGTACGAGATCTGAAGACTATAGAAAAGAAATCCACGAGCACCTAAAAATCTCCTGTTAATCCTGTAGGAAAAAGCCTTCCATATTAGGATTGAGACCAAGTACAGGATGTTTCAAAAAAAAAGGGTAAAGATTCTGTGTGCTCAAAGACTGTGTTCTGCCTGATCACCCCAGCTGGGACTGCAACCAATGCAGTTGAAGAGCCCATCAGACCACAACCCAAGGTAGTCCAAATATAGACTACGTGGGAAGTATTACTATCCTTCACATGTTCCTGTTCTATGACTGAAAACAAGAGTTCAGGTCCATGACTAAAATATTTTTCAAGCATTTAGTTCATTTAACTGCTTATGCCGTTCTTCCTATTACTGAAAACCAACCACTTTCCATTCAAAGTAAATGCTACAAAAAATCTTGGTACTGGAATAATTGGTTATAACAGTGCAGCAGAATTAAAAGATGCAGCGCGTGCAGCCTTTTCTGTCATGTCTGCAGGCTGACACCTGAGACAGTTGAGGTACAACATACATCAGCCCAAAAGTGGAGTTAAGCACAGGATATTTATGTCTCTAAGGCAATTTTTTTCTTGTTTCCACATGCGGAGGTGTCAAAAGGGACCAAAGGAGAGGGTCCAGAGCAACACATGTTAGCCTGAGTAAGACAGTGTACCTCTGGAAAGGATTAGGCAACCTTGACATGGGTGCATAAGGTTCCTGTATGCTCTAGCAAAGGGTCTGTGGTTGAAAACTTAATCTTGTGTAATACCAAGAAAAATGATTCTCAGTGATAATTGCGAGGAACGCTCCAGGTTATCTTTTACTCCAGTGTGACCGAAGTATCTCATTAAACAGTATGCATTTGTGGAATTATATGAAACTCCTGATAACTTGCTTTAAAAAAATAAACTTTTTGTTCTCTAAGCCTGTTCCCTTCCCATCAATAAACATCTTTGCACATTTGGTTTCTCATTAGAGTTTCTAGCATCCTAGTGGAAATAAATGTCATAAGATTGTTTTTTCATGCTAAGTTAATATGCTGGTTTTGTAGACTGGAGGATGTTTTCTCAGCAGGGAAATAATAATTCGGAAAACAATGGATTTTTCTTAATGACATCTAAATCTTCCTAAGATATCCAGGGCTTCAAGCCAAACCATCCACAGCATGTGTTTGCCTCCATTTCATCAGTGATTATGTTGGTAACTATGCATTAACAATGATCCTCATTTTACTTATAGGTGTATAATTAGATATATCCAAGAGCTGGCACAGTCAGTGTGTTGAAATAAGCCCTTCCTGATACCTGTACAATACCCAGCACCAAGACATGACCGTTGTAATGAATTCTAAACATTACAGTATTTTTACAGGTTACGGTGTAACACTGGCCACACATCTGGCTTTGCAGACTTTTGGTAAAATGAAAAACTACAAAATTTTGATGATTTTGTGAATAAAAGCTACATTAGTTTCCCCATTCAATATTTTTTTCCTCAAAACAACTAGTTTTGGTATCAGACTGGCTTAATAACCCTTAATAGATTATAAAGGGGAGCAGTTGTAATTACTGTTGCAAACTTTCCTTGGTTTAACACATACACACAGACCAGACACAGACACACACACCCCCCCCCCCCCAAATCTATCTTTAATGAGGTTTTAACCAACTGCAAATGCACTAGCAAGGACATACGGCTAACCCTACATTGGTCGCACTGAGGACAGCTTGTTTTTTGGGATGTCTGGATCTTCAGCAACTTGATTCCAATCAAATTTGCCTACACCCCTAGTTCAGACTGGGTTGCTGAAAACTTCATGGTCTGGGATAACTGGCCACATTGCACAAGCCTGGGGTGCTCAGGCTGCGTGTGAGCCGCGGCGTCCCTGCCAGGTAAAAGTCGCAATGCCTGTGCTAGAGGACACGGCATTTTTGGGGTAAGAAGGTCGCATGCTGCTGTTACCTGTTGTGCTTGCAGTTGTGAAGGCCAGTGGGGATTAAGGCCGTGTCATCACCGGCATCTCTGTGACTCAAGAAGCTGTGCTGTACGCCAAGTAATAAAACAAGTCAGAAAAATGCTGTCTTACTTTGACACTGGAATTCTAGACAACAATGCAACATGGAATAAATAGGGACTTTCAGTGATTTCTTCCTGATTTGTGTAAATGCAAATAAACAAGGGGAGCCTGTAATACAGCAGTTAGGTTTTTCCTATATAAGAGCTACTTCTGATCTCAGTGTTGCCTCACTCATTTAGCTTTAGGATGCTTCAATACCATTAACCGAGAGGAGGTAGGTTACATTAGGCAAACAAATTTCATCGGTTTTCAGGAAAAAGTATGCTAAAGTTAAATTAAATTGCCAGAATTGAAGTTCTCTGTGGATCTTTAACTCTTTAAAGCTTCCTCTTGATATGTTTTTTTAAATGTGAGACTCTGGCTATGGTGTGTTAAATAATACTGATTTAGATTTAGATTTAATTTAAAAAGTATTTTATTGGGAATATTTTTGTTTATCATTCATTGTCATTTATTCTCATTATTGTTTAATGCCATTATTTAATGTGACATTTAAGAGAAATTACTGACTGTAACTTCAATTTGAAGTTCCATGAATCCAGCTGATTTCATCACTGCCAAGCTACTACAATTTTTTAACGTCTGAGTTTGACTGCTGTAGTTGGTGGAATTTACAAACAGAAGCAGTAATATGTAAAGTCCTAAATTATGTTAATCCGCTATTGTAAAAACATTTTTCCATGTAAAATAAGGACTGCCACAAATTTTCTCTGAGATCAGGAAAGGTCAGGGAATATCTTTGGAGAGCCTTCTTTGCCAGAAGAAATTACTTAAATAGTGGTAAAACTAATACTAATAAAGTTTCTTATTATCTTGAGTACTTACTGCATTGAACACATCTCCTTTTTTATCTACTTTCACCTTCTTAAGTAATTCTAACATATAATGCAGTTTTCCTTTGTAAAAAAAAATAGCTATTTTCAAAAATAATTTGTAATTGTTCTAAAATTTAATTTTCTTATCCTACAGACTTCTGGCTTCTCCTTCATTCTCCACTCCTTTTCCAAAGAAAGCTCAGGGGACTGTAATACTGTATTAAAAATAGCATTTGCAAATCTCCTGTTATTTCAGACTGTATCTTGTGTTAAGGTTTTCCTAAAAGTAGGCCCCTTGTTTCTTAAACTTTTATAATCAATATTTTTATAGTGTCTCAGTTTATTTTAATAAGAAAAACTGCTTATTTTAATAAGAAAAAAACTGCTGCTGAAAGGTACATAAATTGATTTTCAGGGTCCAAGGTTGCACAAAGAAATCTTATTTCATGTAAAAAAATATAATCCTGTATACCTTGCTTGGCAATAGAGAGCTCCCAGATAGGAATTGAAGCAGACAATTAATTTGATTTAGTTTTACTTTATTTTAATTATGCCAAATTGATATAAAATACAAATAAATTTGAGAATATTCCTCATTCTTCCATGGCTGCTAAACTCTGTGCTTCTCTGATGCAACCAGCACATATACAGAACATATAAAATTATCCAGCTTTTTTTTGCCCCTGTGACCAAGCTGTCGCCTTTAACACGGAGTTTAGCCTTGCAAGCAGTTTCTGGAGGTTTGGGGTTCATGCTTAACGTGGCACAGTGTATCTAGTTAGTGAGTTTTGCAAAATGCCTTTAACACAAGGTGTTGTGCACTTCCAACCAGTAGAAGGTAGAGGAGCTTTTAATGTTATATGCAATATACATCTGTATAAAACCAATAATCTGACTGATATACTGGTGACGCATATTATTTTAAATGGGTGTTTTTAAGTATCTGACGTCCCTAAAGGGTGTTGGTGTTCTGATGTGTGGCTACACGTCAAAAATAAGAATTTTTCAAAACTATGGATTCTCTTATGCCTCACCCTGCAATAATGTATTCAAAGCGAATCCACCTGTTAGAGTTGGTCTAAGATAATTTGTCTAATATCATGCCACAATAGACTAGGCGACTGCATATGGTCAAAGTACCAAATTTTACAATCGTAATAGTAATCTCCATACCAAGAAGAACTTTCTGAAATGTGATCGGTTTCTTGCTGTTCCTTAGTGCTAGAATAGAGACTAAGGTAGCCTCAGCTCTATTTCTGCCAAAGCCCAGAACTGGAAGCAATTGTCACCAAGTTAAACTGGTATCTCTGTCATCATGTTTCCCTACAAATTCCCCTCTCCTGGTTCTTATGCTTATGGTATAAACCACAGTAACAAAAACACAGCATATACAGCAGAACAACAAATCATAGCATTATCAGTAGAAAATGCGCGAAAAAAAATGTTTCTGAGGGTTCCAAAGAACCCTGTAGGCACAGCTTGTTGTAGGAAGCAACATAAAATAATTTACTGTTCAGAAAAGTTCCTCTTTCCCCTTCCTGCCTTTATCCAAGATGTGGATTTTTCCCAAGTTGGGTATCAGTGCAACATTTGGAAGCTTTAATCTCTCTGTATTGCTTAAAATGATTGATAGACCTTGGTGTGGGTTTTTTTGGTTTTTTTGGTTGTTTTTTTTTTTTTATGTGATGCTTATTTTACAGTGATGATGCCTCTACAAGAATTGATAACATATCCATGGGATTGCAGTCATATAAATCACAAGCGTCAAGCAATGCAATGCTTTTTCTCTAAACAAAGCAGAAGTGTTGCATACAAAGTAGTTTCTCCAAACATCTCTCTGGGGAAACTCTTCCAGGTTTTAAGATACTACATCTGAGCAATATTGCATCCTGTCAAAGAAATCTACTGCGAATTCTAACGTTTCAAACCTTGGACATGTTGTGCTAGTCCTTACAGCATCTGCAATGCGGTAGTCATTTTAATGAAAATATACCTTTTCATCTGTCTTCTGAGTTCCCCAAACCTAGAAATTAAGAAGCCTTATTACTTTTTATTCAAAGATAGTCAACAGTTTCCAAATCCTACTTAATTAATAGATATTACTTTAAATGAGATATGTCATCTGAATAATAGAAAATATTCTGTAAAGTTATGCAGCTTAAGTCCGTCTGGGAAGGGGAAGATTTCTATCCATTAATTCTTCAAAATAGTTTTCAAGTTTGATGACTGCCACATTTATCTTGCACAAAGATCTCTATGGGATGCCATTATCCATTATCCATGGATAATGAGACAAACAGCTCACAGCTATTTGTAATGCACTGCTGACTGATCTGTGCTCACTCTTTCAATAGCCTTATGTGGACAATGCAGAAAATGATGAAAACAGATCCATGTAAGAATCTAAAAGTTGAACTTTTGAGGAAGAATAGAATTTGCCTACTATCACTTTCAAAAAGCAATGAGAAGTGTAGCTGGGCAAACAACACACTGATATTTCAGCATTCAAATAGATATTTCATCTATTTGAAATGTGTAATGAACGTCCTTATTTTATACTTACCTCTTTTACTTAAAGGACATTTGCAGGAACAAAAGCCATGGTTTGAACCTGGAAACTGAATGATAAGCATTTAATGCTTGAATCAATAGAAACAGACCTCAATCTGGAGTGCTATAATCACATAGGCAGTTTGCGTTCACTTTTTATGACACGCTGCAAACTTTCACTTGATGCTTATGAGAAAGAACATTTAAATTGTGTGTGGAACATTTAAATTTTTGTAACAAGGTGCCCAGTTTTTCTTTCTAGCAGAGCTTTAAAATGGTGACAATTTCTATTCAAAGACTAAGTGGATAAAACTTTTGGGGTTTTTTTTTGTCCAATCTCTGTGTGCAGAATTTTTGTCATAAAGATTCCTGCAGCATTGCCAGGAAAGTTCACTGATACAGTGAGAAATGTGATACAAAAAAAATACAAGTATTTTCATATATAAACCTCAAAAATAAGAAAGAGATAAATTTTAAGGGTTGACTTCTCTGATTATTGTGCAAAAGGAAACAATATTTTCTTCACAAGTTCAAAGCTGTCAACATAAAAAAATACAGCAGCTTTAGCTCAGTATTTAATTATCTGTAAAAAAAAAATTGCTTAATACAAACCTGGTATTAATTTTATAACCCATTATAAAAAATAGAAAATTGGAACAGCATTGTCTCAATTTAGGCCATAATGGAACATAAATTTCTGTGGCAGTTCATGCCATTATTACTATTGGACACAGCCTCATAGAGCTTCAAAGTCTTTCACCCACCTACATTTATTGCGAGCAATTAAACCCCGTTATTTAAAAAATTATGTAAGGGAAAAAATATGTGCTGCCTTCAAGTATTTCCAAGGCTACAGAAAAGAAAAAGAACAAGGGATGACTGCATATACTACATTTTTGATCAAATATAACAAAACATTTCTCTAAAAAGGGTCTTGAAGTGTATGCAATGTTTCTTATGTAAAATAAGGCCCCCATCCCAAAATGTTGAATTCTGAAATCCATGGAACTCCACAGTTACTTGCCTTTTACCAGTATGTCAGAGATCTTCCTACTAGATTATCTGAATTTTTTTTATTAAACCAGAAATAGGACCAGCTGAATAATATGAATCTTGTTGCACCAGTGGAGGCAATAGCATCCCTCTCCAAATAGTCCCTTCCATGTGGTTGGAGAGGACTGGATTTTGGTCTTTTTGCAGGTATTTTCACTTAACCACCACATTTTTCTTCTTGTTGATATAAGAAGGTGAAGTGAGGTAGCATGCATTACACCATGATTTTGAGGGGAGCGTTGGGAGAGGAAACTTCAAGCCTCTCTTTACTTCTGACTGAGCTCCACAATGGAGACAAGGCAGTCAGAATATCAGAACAAACAGTCCTCTGTGCTCTTCTCCAACACACTGCTGGAGGAGCCAGCAGAATGTTTTGGTAACCCAGCACATTTTTGTTTCATAAAAGAAAGAGGCAGGTCCACTGCAGTGGTTACCTGCATATCACCTGTTCAACTCCATTTGAAACCTGAAAACCTGAAAAGTCAAGCTAACTGGAGCATTCTGGGAGTGGCTGCTGAAGGAGCATTTTACATTATGCTATCATTAGAATCAGATTTGGCTTACGGGTTGCGAAAACTGGTATTACAATCAGACAGTATCATAACATATGATTAGATATAATGCTTTCCATAAATTTCAGGCTTCACCTAAGAGTGTGAAGTATGACTCCATATCTATCTATGTGTAATTTAGCGATCCATTATGTCCAGTGTCTGTTGCAGACATGAAAAATCAGTGTCATCGATTCATAGAATTGCACTTATATAAATTTATATTTTCAAGGCTTTCTTTGCTTAATGAAAGCTGATATTCTCTTTCATAGGGCAAAAGATCAGCTCTTTTCTCAAGGGCTTTCCATGAGTCCTTCCACACATGAATAATTTCTCTGGTATCTAAAAATCCCTCCCATTTCTTCTTTTCTCTAATTTGACCACAAGCAAATGACTCAAGACTGGCCGTGCACAGTGCAATGTTAAAAATGTTAACAGAAGATTTTTCATCTTGAACAATGTGATTCTCTCAGGACACAGCTCCGTCAGCAAGGCCTGTTTACAGCCTTGAGTCTCTGAAATTTCACAATGAGAAGCAAAGTGCAAAGCTTAAAGTCGTATATTGTGGCAATTGTACACAAACTAGCAGGTTATGCTGTTGCCAGGAATGACAAGAAGGGTAGGAGATGATATGTCAAAATTGTACCAACAGCAGTGGATGATTATCTCAGAATGCTCTCAGAATTCAACTCCCCCACCAACAAAATTCCTGCACAAAAAATTCCGAAGTAATGCTTTGTTAGAAATAAACTGCTAACTGACAATTTCCAAAATATTCCTAAGAAGACAAATAGCACTACCTAGAAACAAAGGCCTCCTAACCCTACAGCAGTCAAAAAAAGCCAGTACTTGGGGCAAAGTTAAAATCAAACGTGAAGTGCAGTTCTGATGGCATGAGTTGAAGGAGAGTTACGTTTGAAAGTTACTAAGTTACAAATTGTCTTGCAATTCGCTGAGGAATGAGGGTTCTCCTTGGAAAAAGGGTAGATACAGAGGCAATTTTCTAGTATTCCGACTCTAATGGTGATCTCTGCTATATGTACTGGTGGGAACCACCTATTTGTTCACAAGCATCCTTTTAACTTCCAGTGCTTAAGGAGAGAAATTTAAGATGGAGTAAGAACCAGGAATTTCAGGACATGGTTGACTCAAGCCAGTAGAGGGCCTAGAAGTCTGATCCAGAGATTTGCCAAACTCTCCCTTGGAATAAGGTACCCCATTCCCCAAAGCCAGTGCAGTAACCTAACTGCACAGGGGCAACTTCTTGAGGCAGAGTACAGAAATGTGGCCTTTAAACATAAGCAAGTACAAAAAAGAACATAAAAAAGCGTTCTTGATGATGAAGAGCTGAAACCCAGGAATTTGCACATGATTTCACAGAAGAATAGGAAATTCCTCAACTTAGCTGACAAAAAAAGGTGTAGCTCTGCTGCAGATCACAAAGAGAGGGATGCCTCTCAAGATGCACACAAAAACCCCCACCCACAGCCAGGCCTCCCACTACAGCAGCAGTGACCTGAGCGTGCCCACCCCACCTGCCTCCCAATTCTGTGGCATATCCAGCAGAACTCACCACATGCCCTGCTGCTGAGTGGCCTGTCCCTGGCGCGGGAGGCGTCACGGCACCTTGAATGAAGCTTGTGCTGCACAGGGCCCCCAGGGACCCCCATCCACCCAGAGACCTCATCCCCAACGGTGGGGCGGGCCCACCGGGAGAAAGCGATAGCAAACAGTCAACTGCCCCTTCAAGCAGAGCAGTTCCTCAGCCTGCCCCAGGGAGCAGGGGCAGGGAGAGGCATTGCTGCCTAAAGCAGCAGCCTGCAGGAGCGCAGGCACCTAAGCTCTGCTTACAGGGAGGTCCAGCTGCTCCAGGTGACAAAGGGCTCCACAGCTCGTGACATGTGCCCTGACTACAGGTGTGTCACACTGGCCATGGGGCCAGCCATCGGAGAACCACCAGGTGAGGGGGCCCTCCTCTGCTTACAGGGGGGGAAAGGGCTTGGGGTGAGCTCAGGTTCACCTGCAAGTGAGGGGAGCGGGACTCTCACACTCCTTACAGGGTCGTCACGCTCCACACGCTGCCAAAGGAGCAGCATGGCAAATGGCCCCCCGTCCCCAGACCTCAGCCTTGTTTACAGGGAGGTCACCCAGCTCCAAGGAAGAAAGGGGACCAAGAGACCCCCTCTTGTGGGGATGCTCATATGGGACTGGAGCCCTCTGCCCAGAGCGCCTCTCCTCTTTTGTCCTCTGATCTTCATTGTCCGCCTTTCTTCCCTGCTCTCTTCCCTCAACCTTCCCAATCATTCTTCCTTCTTCTTGCTTCCCCACAGCCAAGATACAAGGCATCAGTTAGGCGTGGAGATGTATGGGGTTCCAGTACCCCTTCCTGCCACACGGACCAACAGACAGACTCCTGGAGCAGCACCATCGGTGCCTCCCAGCACGCCACAGCAAGGGCAGCTCAGACAAGCCTTGCCAGTTGCCCAGCTGCCTGCCACTCACACAAGGCACAGATCTCCTCTGCAGCTTCTTGCCCCTTCGCGGGTCCCCCTGGGCAGCACACCCAAACCTGCACCCACCACCCCATTGGGGAGCAGCTGCCGTCACAGGGCCGCCTGTCTGCGAGGTGGCATCACGCCTGTCTGCGAGGTGGCCTCAGACAGGGGTTGTGCTCTCCCGCCTTTAGCCGCCTACCAGCACAATGGCAGCTTTGCTCCCTGTCCCTCTCAGACCTTCTCCTCCAGGAACAGCCACCCCCAGCTGCCCACCCCACCTCCCTCCCACGCTGGAGACGACAGCCCCTCTCTCTCCGCTTACCAGCAGCCGCAGGGTTGTCCTCCAGCCAAGTGTGGAGGGGACGGGGCAGACCTGAACCCTCCTTACAGGCAGGTCGAGGGTCTGTCGGCACAAAAGTGCTACCTCACTCTCCCAAAAGCACAAGCCTCCAGGAGATGTCCTTCTCACAGGGCTCTCACGCTTTCTGTCCTAGACTGAGCATGAAGCTTCACGGGCACAGACCTGGACCCGGATTCCCAGTAGGGCACAAGGCCTTGAGTGCCAGGGGCCTCAGCAGAAGACACCCCCAGGCTTCCCCCTCACACATGTGCAGTGCTCTCTTCAGACATTTGGGGATGCCCACTCCCAAATTTCACTGTTACACTGAGGCACCTCAGCACTTCCTACCTATGTCCCCTTAAAATAGCTGAGCGTCCTCCACCCTCAAGAACCTCCAGTGTTGCTTCTGAGAGATCTCACCTTTTCTCCACCCAAGTGGTCTGTCACCCTGATGCACCTCAGTGCGTCCCATCAAAAACCTCTACTGCTCAGCTCAGATGTACAAGGTTGGGTCATATCCCATCCCCCGCCATGCACTGTCCCCTCTGAGGAAACCTCACCTGAGACCTCCACCATCACTGCTTGAGTTTCCCACCCAAATTCTCCACTGTCTCCACTGACGTGCCTCAGCATTTCTTGCCTAAGTCCTTGGAATTGCCTCAGCATTTCCCACAAAACAATCTCTGCTCTCCCCAAAGATACGTGTCAGGTCTTTTGCCACTGCTGAGGTAGTTCAGCCTTTCCCACCCACAGCCAGCCAGCCAGGGGGGGCTCTTCACTTGCAGGTATGCTGCTCCTTCCCACCAAAGCCCCAGCCCCAGCACCTCCAAAGTACCTCAATGCTCCTGAGGGACCTCAGCCATCTCCTCCCCTGAGGTAACTCGGTGCTTCTGTCTGACAACCCAGCACTTTCTGCCCAAATACCTCATCCATCCCCCTGAGAAACCTCAAATAAAGGCTTATTGCAGACATAATGAATTTTTATTTCTAGAATATTAATTAAACTGACTGTGGCACCACAAAATGAACACCCACTGAGGTACCTTGGAATGTCCCGCACTGCTGTAGCTCAGAGGCATGTTAGAACATCACCTATATAAAATACCGTTGAGATGCCCATAATGGTCAGTAAGACAAACTAACTCTAAAACTTGTCTGGATCCTCTGTAAAAGCAGCCCTACCAGGACTGTTGCTCCAAATTGCCAGCTCACCTACTGAGCAGTCATGGCTGACCTGAAGTAGATCATACCCAGAGAATCGTCACAAATTCTGAGAAGCATTGGAAGAAAATGGTCCGTTGTGAAACTTTAACCACAAATTACTCTGCAAGAAAATAAGCTTGTAGATAAAAACCCCCCTAATCTTCTATTATGAAACAGCAAATCTCCTGAAAGATTAAAAAAAAAAGGAACGAGTAGGTGCCTTTGATGCATAATATTGACACTTCTGATGGCAAAGAGATCAAGAAGCCTGTTTACAGAGATCAAGATGCCATTTACGTTCTTTGAGGATTCAGGATGTAAAATATTGGAAGAAGTAGATATTAATGTTCTCAATTTCACCCATTTTCTGTGACATAGTGACAAACGGAATATTGAACTTACACAGACAGAAACAAAATAGGTGAGTTTGCTCACCGTAACACAAAAAAACTCCTACAGATATCAGTGAACCTATTATTTTCCTCACTTGTTTATGTGGAAATTACTGGTATTTATGCTTATCCTAAGTATGAGTTGTCTGTTGAAAAATAAATTAACCATTAGGACCACCACATTTTCCCATGCCAGTGTAAAACACTTAGAAGGATTTGGATGTCCTGTCCATAACTGATTCCAAAGACAACTCCATCCTGAGCTGCAAGCAGACTAGGAACCACAACTGGTCACTGCGAAGCTTGCTTGACTAACTTCCTCATAACTTGGCCTTTTATTTTCAGCTGAATGTCAGTGAATATGGGACTGAAGTATACATTTTGATTCAGCGGACACTGAGAAGCACTATAGTTGTAAAGACTTCTCAGCCAGTTTTTGTATCTCTCAAACAGAAATGTCCAGGAAACACAGAATTTGAAAAATCTGGAAAATAGATCAATACATAAATACTGCCTTTCTTCAAAAGGAGATGAGCTGGTGCAAATTTATTTAGATTACACGTTAACTAAATGTATCTCAGAAAATGAAACGCTTTCTCTCTGAAAACATTTTAATTCAGTACAAGTAACTGTAATTGGTGAACTTGTGTTCTGAACATGCTTCAGATAGGACTGTACCATCTGGAATTATCAGCAATCTGATGGAATGCCAAATTTCCAGTTTTGAATTCACTGATATTACCAGAATATATTTGATATATTCTTTACTTTGGATTCATGACTAACATCACAATGTATTATTTACAGAACAAAAAGAAAAAAATGTCTAACAAAACCATCTAGCTATTTCTGGTTTTGGTATTCTTATTTTATAATTAAGAAGCCTCCAGGAATATCTAGCTGTGTGATCACTGCATTACCTAAACAAATTCATTTGCAACATGGTGTGTTGTTAGTATTATTTCTGATCCTGGTCAGCTTCTAAAAGGACACCAGTTCCAAAAAACCACGGTTTATTAAATACATAATACAACTATACATGTTAAATACAAATCACAGAGTAGTTTTACTATATTGCATAACAACAGATGACAATAAAGCAATTGAGTGAAGATTATATGCATATAGCAATAAAGTAATAAGTCAAAGAGCGAGTATGCTTTTTATGTCTTAGTAGTGGTCCTTCAAGCATCTTTGTATTTGATTTTCTTATTTTGTGTACAAGTTACTAACCGCAATAGAAATAGATTTTAGAAAGAAAAAGAGATAAGCAGTCAAATAATGTAGTTGTTTTACCTTCACACTCCAAATTTACTCAGTCTTCTGGCTTGCTTTGATTTTTTAAAGCTGACACTATATGAACCTCTAAAAAATATTCTACTGCTTGATAGTTACCCCCCTAAATACTCTAATACTGCTCTCCTCTGCTCTTGTATACTATCTTTTCCCAAATAGTTTATTAGGTAGCTTACAGTTAGTTTGTCCACAAATCAGGGGTTTGTATGTCCATGTCACATACCTTACCATGTCACAGTCTAACAACTAACGCTCCTAGATTACCTTCTCGTTTGCAATTACTGCTTCTCTTTCAGCTGTTACCAATAGCCAGACTTCCCCTTGCTCCCATGGGCATTCTCTTGTTCTAGCATTTGATGTTTTAGCATTACAAGTCTAGTGTTTTTCTCTTTGGAAATAATTGCCCTTTTACTGTTGTTTCTTTTCTCTCAGACTTCTTAGATCAGTGTTTTCACCAGCCTGTTTGTCACATAGGCCGACTTGTGCCTTGACAGTAATTCCTCTTATTCCCAGCCAAACCAGTCAGTTCTCTCTGGCACTACAGAAACTGATTTGCTGATGACAGTGTGTGACCTCTAATCTGATATAATTTGTACTTATAATTTGTACTTACCATTTGTATTTTCCCACTCTTGTACTAAGCTCTTCAAAGTACAATCAGATTCCTACCTCATTGCCAGAGGGAAAAGATATAAATGTCAGTACTACTATTAAGTTAAGGTACTCTGTTTGGAGTTCCAGAGAACAGAAAGATGAGAAATCAAATCAGAAGCACCAGCTGCCTGAATGAATAAGATGTAGGTTGAAGATACCAGGAAGTGAGTCTGAGGAAATGGCTCCACTTATAAACTTGCCATCTGAAGTTTCTCTTCTTTTCCATGAACTCATCTGGAACTGAAACGCCTTCCTCTACTCTGACACTGAGCAGACACGATGCTTTCTTACCTAAGAAGGCTAAAAACCAGGGACACACAGCTGCCTTACCTTTGTGTGTGTCCATGCAGCCATCCTGTGTATACATGATTTCAGCTTTGTGGGAATAGGGAGCTAAATCTTTTACAATAAACTGGCATTCCCAGATGAAAACAAATTAGCATCTCTGGATTGTATTTCCTTTGAATATATTGAGTTACCTGAGAAAGCAAATTCAGTTAAGGAAATTAGAAGCCCTCTCTTACCAGACAGGTCCATAATTGTTTAAAGTTCAAGAGTGTCACTTTCTGGCCGAAAGAGGAAGGATGCCTTTCTTGCTGATGGAATTAAGCTCTAATTATTTATCAAGGAGTTCATCACAGGGTGTGAAATCAGATGTCACGTCTCCCTTTTTGCTGACATTTTGTTTCTCTACTCCAAATTTCTGGTTTCTTACAGCGATCTGCTTTTGGAGCACCTTCTTCCTCACTTCTTTCTCTTCTTGTCCCCAGAAAAAACAGGACAAAGCAAACGGGTCTAGTTTCTAATATTCAGCAAAGTATGATCTTGGGTAGGGGCAGTACACATTGGTTTGCAATGAACACGCTGCTTCTGAGTGGAAGGGACTGAACTTCTAGGGATGTTTTACTTCCTTTTCCACCCTGTCTCAGAATTGTGTTTCTAATGGAAATACGCTAGCTTATGCGGAGGGTTTCATCCATAAACTAAGGTAATGATAGAAGGTAGTATTTACATCCACAAGGAAGATGGATGTCCTAGAACATCTACATTCACAACAACAGCTTGATAGAAAGCAGAATCTGAAGAAAAAGTAGAGGGCCTGAAAGTATGAAACCTCGCAGCTGTAGACTTATTGCATACAGACAGTAAATGAGGATAAATGTGTTCAATTGCAACTTTTTCTAGCATTTGACCTTTTTTCTTAGCTTAATCAATGAAGCAACCAATAGTTCTCCAGTTTTCTCTGAATCTTATTTGAAGAGTAAAAACAATTTTTCTACTGCATATCTCCAAAATTCAGAAAGCAAACCTCAGGTGCTGACTGATAAATGGAATTTTGAGATATTTTAATTAATCTAAGCAATAAGGAATATAAGATTATTAAGGGATATATGAAATTTCCTGAAGTAAGCTGAAATCCAGTCTGAATATACTGCATGATGTGTCTCATAGCACACTCATTTTTTTGGTGAGAAGCGCCCACTAATTATCATCATTAGAATACAATGTGGAACGCAGATACTACATTCCTTTTTTCAATAAAAATGTTTTGTGCTTTAGAGTGCCATATTGTGATTGAAATTAACCTTCTGAGCAGGAACAGTAAACCATTTCTGAAACAGATTCATTTATTTTTACTGTTGGCTAAGATGCCTATATGCCTCAGAAAAATTCTGTGCAGAAATTAAGAGTAAATACACCATGCAGCATGTGTATTATGTCTCTCTCTGAGGCAGCGTCAAACCAACTTTTTATATATTAGTAAGTTGACCAATAAGTCTCTGAGTGTGTACAATAACTCAGAGCATTCCTTCTGTATGTGACATAGTGTACATAAACAGATCAGGCAGAGAGTTCCCATGCAGCAGCCATTGTTTCAGGAGTTCTGGATGTTAGGATGTATCAGGGGAATCAGGCACTCGGGAACTACTGCTCTGAGAAAACAAAAACATCTGTGTTGGTTTAGGCCAAAGACTCCTCTGGCTGAGTATTCTGTCTGCAGCAATAGATGATGGTGCTTGTCTAAAGGAAAAACATAATTAACAAAGCCAGCAGAGGTGTTCCTAGCCTGCAGCGATCTGTGCCTCAGGAACTTTCTGAGGCACTAATACTACCTTTGCAACTAATAAAAACTTCTGGTATCCAAAAAATTCTGTGGAAAGGAGTTCCATACCTCAATTACGTGTGTTGTGTGAAGGATCATCTTTCTTTTTTTCATTTTGACCTGCCTCATGCAGGTTTTAATAGCTTAATGTCGTTGTTTTAATGTCTCTTGTTATTGTCAAGTGTTGTTTCTTATTCACATCCCTCATAAGTTTCTCTGACAGTAAATCTGGCTTGTCTTTTTGCAGGCTGAAGAAGGCTCTCTATTTAGAACAGAATCTTCCCTACGCTTGTTCCAGTTCTACTATATCCTCTCCGATATGAGGGATTGCATACAGTATTCAAGATGCAGAAGCACAGTGAATTTATTCTGCAGCATAATATTTTTCTGGTTTGTTCTCTGTTTATTTTTTCTCTTTTTCTTTCTTTTCTGTATTTTTCTTTCACTTTTCTTTTTTCCTTTTTCAGATTCCTAGTGAGTGCTCAGCTAATGTTTGAATAGACCTATTTGTTGTAATCCTAAGGTGTCTTTCAATATTTGTAGTAAACTTGTCAGAATCTATTATAGTATCTGTAAAATTAGGCCTATTTTGTCTCATATGTATGATTTTACAATTTTTGATTCTGAAATATTACTACCTTTTTATCACCCAGTCCCTCAGTCTCTCAATGCTCTTCTGCAGTTCTTCACAGTCAGCCATATCTTTACTACCCTCATTGGTGTAATAGCCAGCAAATTTTGCCACCTCATTTTTTTCTAGATCCCTTGTGACAATAGGTAAACTAAAGTTTTCATATATTGGCCATCTAATGCTTCAGGCTGAGAAGTGTCACAGTCAGGTTAAGCAGTTCGGCGCTTCCACATATTCAAAATTTGCTTTTAAGAATGAATCAGCAAATAGATGAGAGATCAGTATTCAGCAGCTCTCACAGATTTTCAGAACACATGGTTGGGGACTAAAATAATGGATTACTTTTTGCAGAAAGATACTGGCTCAAATAAGGGGAGACTGGATATTGGTACTGTTGATCCCATTTAAACTGTACCTCTCCCTTTGCCTGGTCAAAAATGAAGTAATTTATGTAAAAAAATGGCCACTTAGTGCTGTAGGGAGAAAGGTTTTGATCATTTCATAAGGTCTGTTTTACTTTCTTTCTGAGGCACTGTAGTAGCATTGCTTTTCATCTTACTGTACAGTTCATCAAACAAAAAGAAGTATTTTCCATTTTTGTGATGCAGAGAGTGGATGTTTTTCTAGTCCTTCTGGACCAAACATGAATCACATGATTGTCTGAGATTGCAGGAGACTGGATTTGATGAGCCATGTCTCTTCCACATCTCTGTGTCTTGGTTCCCAAAGAGCCTTGTATCTACAACAGCAAATTACTAATAAAAAAAGGGATAGGATTAAGTCAAACAAACCAGAAAGAAAAGCACAGAAAAGGAATGTGGCATGATAAGAGAACAGAGAGCACATAAAACTCCTGGGACAGATGGAGGTGCAGTGTGAAACACAAATTCCCTGGATGGGAAAAAGCAGGGAAAGCAGAGGCAAGGAATTATAGGAAGTCTTGTGCAATATATTCATTCCAGTTTCTCTTTTCACTTTCAATCATTGTGGTATATTGGGTACAACTTGTGTATGTAATGTGAACTGTCCTTGCTTGTTCTCTTTCTTATGATTATTATTTCAGAATAATCATTAAGTGATTTAAACTGTGTTTGTTTCCATGTGTGTCTTACTGGTGACGTTATCTACAAGACTTTCAATTTTGTCTGAAGACACTGAGCTAATAGGTACCACGATTTCTCTCAAGAATAAATTCCATGTTTCAACAGGTGGGTTTCCAAAAAGACTGCATTCTACAGACATAAGTTTTTCTTGCAAGGTCACTTGTAGCTCTCATAAGGGACAGTATGATGCAGGTCTTACATATCAGTGAGGAATCAGTAAGAAGATTTGAGCACTAAGGCAATGTGCTTTCAGTAGCCATTTTTCCTAGGCAGAAAATCTCTGTTTTCTGAGATATTTTCATTTTTTGGTAATGTTCTGGTGTTGGGATGTGGTTAGTTTTTGATCGGTTGGTTGGATTTTGTGGTTGGGTTTGTTTCTTTTTTTTTTTTTTCGGGTACAGAGAATTATAATTGAGCCAAAGATCAAATGTACATTGGTTCCCTGTTTTTAAGGCTGAATGCAATGGAAAGACCATCACATTCCGGCCAAACAGGTGAAAAAAATCAGTGTATTTTGTGAAAGGAACTCCCTGGGTGAAGGCCAAATGAGTATGCATAAAATTCTTGAGGACATAATGATTTCCCAAAAGCTTTTGAACAATGAGTCTAAACACGCAACTTTCTCCTCTGCTGGTCTCCTGAACCTTCTTGTTATCTTAGGTCAGGCTGCTTTCTTCGGATACTTCAAAGAAGAGCCTTTTTATGGCTTTCCATACAAAACAGTTTTTGTTTCAAAGGCACTTTTTAGGATTTTTCATAGTCCTTTTGTTATTCTGTTTCTTAACATTGGTCTTTTGGAAAAAAAATCCCAAACACAGAAACCTCCACTAGTACTTCCTCATGACTGGGAGGAGGCAAAATTTTCTCTGCTACGAGCTTGTATATTGTCCCTTAACTCTGAAATACTCTCGGGTCTTGACATTTCACATCCCACAGCTCATTTATGCTGATGCTAGCTAGCGTTTGTAGGGTTACACAGTGAAATGTGGGATCTGGGACTAATCTGGCTGAAAACTAACCTGAGGGAGGCTGGTGGCTGTTTAATTTTGACTGGATTTCCCTACCCTGACTCACGCATGTCTGCATGAGCAATAGTGCTGGCACAAGGAACAGGACAGAAAATGACAACTGGGGGGAAGGGCAAAACTGTCTATTTTGATGGCAGTGCCAGCTTATACTGCATTGAAGTTACGAAACTACAATGTAAGAAATACAATCTGAGATGTCAAGTGGGCAGAAATCTACAGCAAAACATCCGAATACAGGCAGAAAGATCTTTTAGATTCAATTATTACATAAGTGGATAAAAAATTACAATCTTTAGTTTCTTCACGAATTTAATGCCTAATGCTTGTCGTATATTGACACTTTAATGAGCGCCTGTCTACCCCAAACATTATTGCAAGCACAAAAAGAATGCTAGGCAGTGCAGCCAAAATGAGACGGATTGGTTGACAGCACGTGTCAGGACAGAATGAAAGGTCTTCCATGCTCTGGAGACAGACAGTAAAGTGCTCTGATAGCCACAAAACCTTCACACAAAGTTGTGGGAGACATGCCTGAACCACAAGAATTTATGATAATTAGATAAACAACCAGTTTACTAAAACTTGTTCTTTTTCTTGTATTGAAGTCATTATAGGCAAGCCACACTCAATTTCACAGAGTGTATTACTGTCTCCAAATGTGGCTCCCTACAAACTCCAATATGCTGATTTCAGCAATGCAGACATTTGAAATTTCTGAGCTATTTATACATATCAGAATAAATCACATTTATAGATGCAGCTTGGATGCAGTTGGTTTGGCAGCTAACCAAATTATGCTTATATTGGTATAATTTAAAATATTGGACTGAAATCGTAACTAGAAAAGGAATGTAATAGACTCTCATAAAAAAAGTTGATAAATGAATGGTACAAACTCTTAGAATAACTGCAGGTGAACCAGTCCATCAATCAGTGAAGGGCTTTGGATTGCTATTGATGAAGTTGGCTGTGGGCAGCTCAATCAGTCATGAGAAAATTACTGGTTATATTTGGAATAATAAAGTAAAAGAATATGGGACTATAAGATAAAGTTGTGTATTTTTCCATATTAAAAATATGTTTTGGGGAAAAAGTGTGTTATCCTTAGAAGTCATATTGTTTCTTTTCATCTAAACTGCCCAGCCCTTTATTCAAAGAGAGAACTAAGGAGTTTGTGTAATTTAACTCCTTAAAATAATTTTTAGCTTTGAAATGAGTAAAACGTTCTGTACTGTAGCTATTTTAATCTTGTTTCAGAACTAGATATCTCAGCTCTGCAAGCTACAATATTGATTCATCTGGGTGGAATGAAATATGACTAGCAATAGTGACACAAAAAATTCTGTTCATCTGATTTCCTCTCCCTCCCACTGCTCCTGACCATGAATAGCTTAACCTCCAAGAGTTCAGTTGATGAGTGAAAAAAAAAAGGTTCAGAGATCGGAGCAGTAGTTTCAAAACTGTTGCAAATTTAAGGCCATAGTTTGCCCTTGAAACTGGACTAAATATAACGAACAAACCAAATGTAGAATGGTATGGGGGAACCACAGTCATCACCACCAGACACAATGAATATCTCACCTACCATATGAGCATCCAAGCATCCTTGATAAAGTCTTCACTGCAAATTGGCATACAGGCACAGTAATATGGGTGTGTCACCAAGGATTGTCTAATACAAGAGATGTGCTGATAATTGTCATTTTTTCCTGACCTTTTTTTGGTAAAGGATGTAATACGTCAGTCTCTTTCCATTCTATTTCTCTTCAATGGATGGCATCAACATGCAGCTTAAGGCTACTTCTTGTAACAGCAAAAAATTAGTTTCCTGAAGGGATTTTTTTGGGGTCTGTGTTTTGGTTTCAGCTGCGATGGAGTTAATTTTCTTTTTAGTAGCTGCTGTGTTTTGGGCTTGGCGTGAGACTGATGCTGATAACGCATATTGGTTTAGTTGTTGCCAGGTGATGTTCTACGTTAGTCAAGGACTTCTTCAGCTTCCCGTAGAAGCCGAGAGGGAGCATAGCTAGAACAAGCCGGCCAATGGAATGTTTCATACCATAGATGTCATACTCAGTCTATAAATGGGGGTTGGCTGGTGGGCAGGGGTCCACGATCACCACTTGGGACGGGCTGGGCAACCAACCGTTGGGTGGTGAGAGCAATTTGTGTTGTGTTGTTTTGAATATTCTTTTACCATTATTATTATTGTTGTTGCTGTTATTATTATTTTCCTTTTCTGTTATTGCTCTCTTAAACTGTCTTTATCTCAACCCATGAGGTTTTTTTCCTTTCCCCTCCTTTTCTCCCTCTTCTCCCTACCCTACTGGGCTGTGCAGGGGTGGGAGTTGGGAGTGAGTGAGCAGCTGTGTGGTCCTAGTGGCTGGCTGGGGTTAAACCACGACAGTCTTCAAATGGAACCAACCATTCAAAGAAAGTTTTAAAGTGATTTTTTCAACTCCCTGGAGTAATTATTCTCAGATGTTTGAGTGACAATTCAGATGTCGGCATTTTAACATTGCTGGTCATTTTAGAAGACACATTCAGCTCATGTACTTACCTATTTTTGTAGGTCAAAATGAAAGCAATTTGGGGGGCCCTAACAGAAATTTTCTTTCCTTCATCAATTTAAAAAGTGAAGTAGTTTGAGGAGTGATGTGAAGTGCCATCCTTTTGCTCCGGGTCCCTTGGACCAAGTCTACACTAGAAACGTGAAGCACGGCAAAGGCACGCAGGGATGTGATTTTTTGATATCACTATGCTGGCAAAAAGCCCTACTGTAATTGCAGCTTTATGTATTTACAGTGCTTTTTCCAGTACTCTTATTCCAGTACTCATCAAATCCATACATTCTGTTTCTCCTTCTTCTGTCTATTTATAGGGAAAGGACTGGTGCAGACCTGAGCTGAAGAGTTGACCAGCTGTATAACTGTACCCACATCACATGAAAGAATAGTAAACTCTCTTCTGACCAGTGCTAAAGAAAAGGCTAAAGCAACACCAATGGAATTCCCATGGCCTCCTGGCCCAAAGCAGGGAAGAGTGTCACCAGGGAAGAACTGGTCTTCTGAAGGGTTTCTCTGACCCCACCGCAGAATATAAGATAAGAAGATAAAAAGCATTTTTGTTGATCCGATTATACAATACCCCTGAATGTGTAAACAGATTTTCCAGAATTTTTATCGCCTCATGGTACCTGGAGGTACACATTTAGAGCTGTGAGGAGGAATTTGTCACTACAAACTGCAGCCTCAGTTAGTAATGCTAAAGTTGGGTGAAAGGTAAATTGTGAGATAATACACAAGTGAAGGGAGTATGGCTGTTGAAACCCTCAGGACACTGTAACAACTCGCTTTCAGGTTCTGTTTTTATACACCTTAAAAACAATATTTCCAGGGTGCTGTTTTTCTTATTACTTTATATTAAAAATAATTCTCAACTGACACAAGACTCTCAAGGAAGATCTAAGTAGTTGATTATACTGACGAAACACTGAAATTGGTTACACACAAAATGCTGTCAAATTGCCTAAATAAACCAAGCTGAAAATTAACAAAAAATGTTTTCAAAAGTATATTTTTCAAATTTACTGTGTTCCATCAATTAATTAAAGTGCACTGCTCTGATACTACCTATAATCTCTGATACCACTGTGTCTAGTCCACTAGAATATGAAAACATAAAATGTATAAATGATAAATGTCACAGTAGTATTTGTTTTCATATTTCAAATACATTAGTAAACACGACTTCTTTTCTTATTCATGCCTTTTCCTCTAAAGCTGCATACTGATATCTCCAAGTGATTTTCCACCTTCAAGTTCAGGAGAAATATCAGGATGCAACTTTGTTTTTCAACAGATTTCTTTATTGTATCCAAAGAAATTAGAGAAAACATTGTAATAACAGTTTGAATGGTGTCGTTTTAGCTTTAAAAGTGTGACGGTAACAATCACACATGCCTGTCTTAGCCGCAGGAAGAGAAAAAATAAATGTAGAAAACAACACCTCCAGAGAGCTTCATCAAAGAAATTGCAGGCAAAAACCAGGCTTGCAATCACTTTTAGCCCTGCCTTGACAGATGACGTTGGATTTCACTCCCAGCAGTGATATTTCTTAACTGCTCAGACCTTGAAAACAAGCGTTAGAACTGCTGTGATTCAAGTGTTCATCTATGAAATGACTCTTTTTCTAGAACATCTTCGTGCTTGTGCTGCTACTTTGCAGATTACTTAAAAATGCCCTGCCTGGATGGATGATAATATTTACTATGCATCATGCCTTTCACTCTCCTCATCCTAAGAGAAATGCTATCTTACATGTTAAAGGCTAAGCTGCAGTGTTCAGATGAAATAAAGTATCTTCTTGTTTGAAAGATGCTGCCAGTTCTGCACAAACACAGAGGGGACTGTCAAAACACAATCTAGGTGCCAGAGTAAAGCTACAAAACACTTACTAAAAGCCTTCAAAAAGCAGAAAAGACATGATTCATTAGACAGTTGAAGAATTTTTCTTACATAAGTGTGAGGGAGAGACCTGAATATCCTTTTACATTTATAAGACATTTATATTTAGCAAATAAAATTAATTTTCATTTCCTCATCATTCAACTAAATCAGTTCCATATTATGACATCAGTTATTTTACCTTTTGTAAGGAAAGGATTTGACATAAGGGCTTTGTCTGCTTTGGGGAAATTATTCCCTCTCAATCGTACTAATCAACTTTCTCACCCAAACTCACAGATCTTGCATTATGCTCCATTAAAGGTACATCTCAAGTACAACTCTGAAAAACAAACAAATAAATTGAAAAGACCCTCAAATTAATAGTAAGTTCTCCTTGGTCCGTTTTAAAACGAAACCTGGTTTTGCAGGATCTGTTTTTGCAGGATTGGGTTTTAGTAGGAGTCTGCCTCTGCTTACCCTTTAATTGGATATGTATCTCATTTCTGTCACTTCATTAGGCAGGAAAACATATTTGCCAGTGAGACTAAATATAAAGCACTTCTACGATTGTTCAATATTTCATCTCTGTGCAATTGACATCTAATTGTTGTCGACATGTAAATGCGTGAATTTCTAAAGATCCCTTCTGTTAAGGAGCTTGCAGGACATTCAGACCTCGCACCCCCTGCAGCCTGGCTTCAAGACTCCAAGGTTGTCACTGTGGAGCAAGTGATTCCTAACCTCGGTGTTGTGACTAACAGCGCCATCAGAAAGCTTACTTCTGCCATTAATGCATAGAGCCTATACAGACTCCTCACTTCAGACAGTGCAAAAAATACCAGAAGGCCCATAATGTGCCTGTTCTCCTGGACCTATACATAATTTTAAATAAATGTAAAAAAACCCACCCTAAAACTGAAGAATTACATTACATGCATATTTGTACATGTTTCGTTTTCCTACTAAATAAGTTCCTCTGGTTGCATCTGCTGTGTCGTGTCACAAATGAAGAGCAGAACTACCAGAGAAAGACGTCTTCTGCCGGTCAGATGCTCCCTTCAGCCTGTGTGGGGCACTTGCAAAGCACTCACTCCTGATCATTTTTTTCCAACATAGCCCGGACATTCTGGAGAAGACTGAAAAGTTCTGGGTGCCCTTTGAGCACGCAGCTCTCTCAGAGCAGGAGGGGGAAGTTCGTTATATGGAAACTACTATTCTCTCCTCCCCTCTCATCAGATATCCCAGTCCCGGTCGCCTTTGGCACTCTCAGCATCATCACACATTAACCCTTTCATGTATTTAAGGGGTTCCTCCTCACGCCTGTATCGCACTCTGCCGCCTGCTCTGCTGTCAGGGGGTGAAGACAGCCTTAGCCCTTGGTTTGGAAGCCGGCCCGCAGGACAGCGTGATGAAGCTCCGTGGTGGCCAGGCGCACAGCCGGGCAGGCTGTAGGCTGGGCCCAGGGCTGTTGGGTCCCACCTGCAGGCTCGCATCACAGCGACCTCCTGATGCTGCTTGCCTTGGAAAGGTCCTTTGGTTTTTCCCACGGACAAGTTGTGTTCAGGAGAAGCCGGGTGTCTGGTCCCCTCAGTTCGTGCCACGGGGAAGAGCTCCAAGACCCCAAACACAGCGAGGCTGGGGGAGGGCAGGGGGAATTCCTCCCTTTTCTCCCGCAGGAGAGGACAGCACGCATGGCCAGATCCCTGCCTGCCAGGAGGAGAGACTTGAAACCAGCCGCAGGCCCGCGTGCAATGCGGCACGGGCCCCAGCAGGCCCCAAACCGGCGGGTATTTCCGGCGACCCCGGCAGAGGCACGGGCACGGACACCCGTGTCGTGGTGAGCTGGCTGGTGGCCGCAAGGTCGCGGCCAGGCTTCGCACCGCGACGGATTACGGCCGGGTTAGTGGCGGCTACCGCCACACCGTCACGGCACCACAGCGACTGCCGCGCCGCGCGCCCTCCCGCCGCGCACCGTCGCGTCACGCCCGTCACGGGAGGACCCGCCCCTCGCCCCACGCATGCGCCCTGCCCCTTAGCGAGGCCTGGGCAACCCCAGCGCGTCGGGGCGCGGGCGCCCGGCGGCGGCCGGAAGGGGCGGCCGGAAGAGGGGTGGGGCCGCGGGCCGCGTGGGGCCGGTGAGGCGCGTGCCGCTGGGGCCGAGATGGAGGTGGTGGCGCAGATGGAGGCCCTGGCCTTTGAGCCCGGCGCCGCCGCAACGGCCCCGGGAGAGGAGGGGGCGCCGGGAGAGGGGAGGATGTCGGCCGCTGAGGGGGCGCCGGGAGAGGAAGGGGCGCCGGCCGCTGAGGAGGCGCCGGCCGCGGGCGGGACGCCGAACTCTCCGAGCCCCCGGCAGGGCGGAGGGGAGGACCAGGCCCCGCTGCCGCCGCCTCTGGCCGAGGCAGCGCGCTGCTCGCCGCCGCCTGCTCGCCCCAGCGGGCCTCCCGCCGCACCCTCGTCGGACTCGGACAGGTGGGTTTAGCCCTGGCAGCCCCGCAGCGGCGAGAGCGGGGCGCGTCGGGTCGGTCTCCGCGGGTCGCCCTTTCCCCTCTCGGGCGGCGAGTGTGTGCCGGTGGCGCGGGTCCTGCGGCTTAGCGGTCTGCGAGCCCGGTGCCCGAGGCCGCCCTCGTCCCCCGCCTGAGTGTTTCAGCTTCTGTAGCTTCGTCTTTCCCATTAAAGATGACATTTGCTCTTATGTTTCGCTAGGAGTTTCATTGTTGAATTAATGAGCCTCCAAAACAATGACTGTAGGGGTATGGGATTTAATGAAAACATGAGTTTGGTGGTGGCGGCCTGTAGAGCGCCATGGTTGGTTGAGGTTGGGCCACCGTGGCCATTTGAAAGTCTTGTTTCACATGGTCCTCACAGAGTACACCTATATCGCTTGTGACTGAGACACCTGCAGTGTTACTGCTGGGAAAAATGTGAATGCGGGATTCAAGGTAAAGAATCTGCAGATCTTAACTCCTGCTTTAATGTTGGCATCTAGGTTGAAAATCTCATTATGTTTTTTTATAAAAGGTTCCATACTTTGCTCCATCTGTGCTTCAGTATGGTTGGTGTAAGGTAACTTTGGTTACATGTGGGCTTATTTTCAGTCATAGAAGCCTCCGCACTTCAGTGAGTTTTGTGTTTTCTTTTTAGGCCATTGAAGCAAGATGGGTATGTTCTCCTAGCTAGTGAAGGCTGAAATGAAGTCTAAGGACCTCCTTTTAGAAAGAAGGTGCTGAGCTTTATTAACAGTTAATGGGTTAAAGCTTGACTTTGGAAATACGTTGATTGGTTCAAAGTTTTCGTAGAAAATCATGAAGTTACAGAGAGTGAAATTCCTGACCTATGGCAGGGGCTTCACCTGTAGTGTTTTTTGCTTCCAAAATCTTTTGTGATGATGTTCACATGAATATTAAAGGCAAAATTTTGATAGCTTTAACTTACTTAGCTGACTATGTGTCTCAAACTTTTTTCTTTCTTCCTTTTTGGTTTTTTTTCCTCCTCCCTCCACTGATTGTCTGTGGTCGTCTGACTGACTTTTGTCTTTCTGCTATGTTGATTTTGTTCCAAGAAGTCCTTGTTTGGCTTTTTCAAAAGGTTTATTTGGAGAGGTGCTCATATTTGTTGTATTTTCTATCAGTATTTGTTGGAAAAAAACCCCTCACAGCAACAGATAATTGAAAGCCATCCATTTGCTTGTGAAGGAGACAATGTAATACCAAAGAATCTAGAAGGCGGCATTTTTTGTATTTTATTTATCACTTTGTTTCTAAATGCTGCTTTGTTCATGGCCAGACCAGGTAAGAAAGTACAGATGCAATTCTACATGAGTTTGCTTGTCTTGGTGTATTTTTGTGTAGAGTTTGTAACATGTTTTTTCAGCTACCAGGATCCATTGCTTCACGTGTTTTTTTCTTCCCCCAGTTCTTGAAGAACTTAGACTTTTGTTAAAAGAAACGTGTTGACATGAAGAAGGGCTGGTTTCCTACTGTGCTCTTTACTTGCAATATTAAGAGTCTAAGACAATAAACATCTCGTATGCATGTGTCAGTGAGAAAAAATAAATTACTAATCTGTGTGAATATGTACTAGGGGAATTCAAACAGGCCATGAATTATGAAACTAATCTCTTCTATCTGCAAAAAATTTTTTTTTTTACCTTCCTACTGCAAGATGCATTGCTTAGAATAATATTTTCTTCCATTTAGCTTTTTGTTAATATTGGGATTGTACAAAAGAGTGACTGTGAGCTATAGCAGTTAGTTTAATGTATTATCTTTCACAATTTTTTTTGTGCTCAGTTACATCAAATGATGTTCAATACTGGGAGTTTAGGTGGTTCATAAAATCGAAATATGCTGATAGAGCATATATATTGTGGTCCTAATTTGGCTGTATTTATCTAGGCACTATACTGAAGTTATACTGTGACTCTGATATCTCATTTCACTTGCAAATCAGTGAAGTGTAGGTCCCAAACTGTGACTGTCATGTATGTCTGACAGAGGGAAGTACGCTGGTGCTGGACTTTTGCTGGGTGGCCAGTGGGAGAAACGAGACTAGGTGAACTTAAAGAGATGATAGCTCTCATGCCACGTTTGCCATTCAACAGTGAAACAGTGGGAACCCAAGCAAGCTGTCGTAGTTGTTGGCATTTGCTCTGAACTGCCAAAACTACTGCTCTTCTGCAATTTTTTTTTAAATGATCTTGTGCAGTGGCTTGTAGGTTCAGGAAAGATTGCTGCTTTTCTGTATATGAATGTATACAGTTAAGAACAATATACCTGGTAATCAGAGGTATTTGAGTAATGTATAATCTAGCCACTCTTTTTATCTGTAATGTAGAAGTCTATATTCTAACTCCCATGCTTGTTTTTTTCAGCGATACGGATTCAGATAGTTCATCAACGACATCCTCCTCTTCATCTTCTCCTTCAACAGTATCTGATGAAGATGATCATCCAAATGAGAAGGATAACAGATCTTACTGTGTTAAAACAAAAGATGAGTTGCCTATTGATGTAAGTACAACATGTTATCTACTAAACCTTTCTAGTAACCCAACTTAAAATATTTTAATCTAATATATTTTTAAGTCGTTGCAATACCTGTTTTATGTATTGCAGATTGGAACCCTAACGTGCATCAAGATTCTGTCTTTTGGTTTTTGTTCTCATAAATAACATACTCATTAAGTATTGCTGCCATTATTCCTCATTAGGTCAAAATTAAGAGTTTTAAAGGAATGAGTTTTAGTAGCAACCTGCTAATGGATGATTAGCTGTACGTCATTTGTAATAGGTTACAAATAAAAGGATACTCTTAACACTGTTATGTCAATTTACACTAACAGTATATGTTTATCTGTTACTCTGTAAATCTCTCCCATTCATGAAAAATGCTTTCTGGAATGAGAAACAAGTCCAGTGAAGGGTGCAAGAATTTATTAGAAAGGTAGAGAAAAAAAACCTCTGAGGAGCAGATACATTTGGACACATTTACCTTTGCTTCAGTGCTCTGTAAGCATTTGTAGGGAAGTGCTAGATGACCATCTGGAAAGGCTGAGGCGTTGACACGCATTAGTAGTAGCAACAATAGGAGACGGGAGTATGTTGTTAATTCTTAAACTGTTTCTCTATATAGACACTTGAAGTAAATAAAAGCTTTTAGGATACTCTTTTATCCCTGAAACTAATCAAAGATTGAGAAACGTGCATAATATTATGTTCAGAAGGAATAAAACATCAGAGCAATTCCTGATTATGTGCACTTTGTTTTGAAGTATGTTTAATAGTATAACCATTATAAGTGCTTCTATGACAATGTTTTATTTACAGCACTGGACTCTTGAACAAAAATCCTTGCTCAAATAGATGCACTTATTTGGTTTTATTTACCTTTTATCTCATTTATTTAAATAAAATGCATGATAGTCTGAAATGCTTTGTTGATCTGCTCTTTTGTCTCGTTAGCTTACTAGCTTCAAGTCCAAGTGTGCACACTGGCCTGATTAATTTAATTGGTTCAGCAAAGCTATAGCTTTTTGCCAGTGATAATAAGAACTGAATTTCTAGCAACTACATTATTTACCATATCTTCTACTAAGCCATTCTGCAGTAGTAGAATTAGTCTATATAAAAATGTTGTAGATTATCTTATATAAACTTGAGGGAATGCAATTTGAAAATTAAAATGTATCTGTTAAAAAGTCCCCAATAACAGCTAACTTACTAAAGCATGGGTCAAAGATAAAATGAAAAATTAAAGAAAGTATTTAACTGAAATATATGCTTAGGAGGAAAAAACATGCACGTATTAAGGAGTGTTACTGGAACTGTTTTAGAAACTTCTTCCTTCAAGTGGAGGAATGACAGATATTTTATGTAATATGAGAGATGATACCATTTACCAATTTGAGGTTTATAATCAAAATGTTAACTTTTTTCCTTCTGGTCTTTGGTCTTTAGCTTGTTCTGGCATCCATGACTCAGTTAAGTCTTACGAGCGAAGTTGTTTTGATGTTGGAAAACTTACTGCCTTGTAGAAGGATGTGGTGTTTCTATCTGAATTTGTGTCTTGACTTTAATGCTATATTATATAGTCTGGAAAAGTCTTGGCCTCGGTTTGGTCTTTGAGTTGCTCAAGAAGCCTTTGCCAAGCGTTGTTAAGAGTGAAGATTATCAGATGAAGTTTTGATAAGATAGTATAAGATTCTTCTGTTGGAGAGGGATTTTATTTCTGATGATGGCCTTTAAAAGTTTAGTTCAGTGCTAAGATTTGGACTCTGCATCCAAATTCAGATGTTGAATTTGAACGTAATTTTTACTCTAGTTGCCCTTACTGTGCATTTCATGTAGTTCATATTGAATTCACAGCAGTGTAGTGTATACGTAGAAATCTTAGTTTATGAGTAAATTGGAGGTGCATGGTGAGATCTGTGTTAATCATCCTTTAGTAGCAGATTTTGATGCTTATATTTGAGGAAAAAGTTTAATTTGAATATTGTGTGTGCAGTAGTCATTTGTATATCTGAAGTTTGGCTTTTTTTTTTTTCAAAAGCATTCTCTATGATTATCCTCTTGTGTACCAAATACAACTTACAGCTACAAATAATTTTCTTTGTATAGGTTGTTTTGGTCTTTACGTCTTCTATAATGGTCTGAATCGTGGCATAAATGGACAGACACCATTTTGTCGAATCAGATGATACATGCCTGGTGTATTTCATACTATTTTATCTCTTGCTGTGTACATTTTTCTTCTGTCATGCATTGAATGTGGTTACAAGTTGTCTGATTTTTTTGATTACTGATTATCTAATTATTGTGTTGCACATTGGACTTAATTTATCTAACTTGAAAGTTCAAAAAACGAACAAAATGCCTATCAGTTTTTGGTTTTCTCCAGTTGAATAAAATTGCCTTCTACTTCAGTTGCAATGGAAATATGTAGAATAGTGTCTCAATAGAAAAGATGTTTTCAAAAGTGACATTCCCCCAAGATGAATTAATTTAGAATTATTCTGAAAGAGGCAAATCAAACTAGATTTTTATTATTAAATCTTCAGAATGTTAGGAGGCTTTCTGATTGTCAAATTTATGCAGCAACAAAGTGAAGAATGTCTTGGTGTGATGAAATTATATTCTGAACATTGACTTGATATTTTCAGGAGCTGCCTCCTGTTGAAGACTTATCAATAATGCTGCCTGATGATGTTGAACTGAAGCTCTTTGGGACAGTTTCCAGCATCATTGAGCAGCTAGGTAGGCAAGATATGTTTATTGTGTTTTTAATTAAAATAGTTTGTCTATGTCTCTGCATTAATTGTCTGCTTAACTGTTGCCCCAAAATGTTGGTACATGTTTTAGGGGGTAGCTGGTTGCTGAATGAGAACTAGGACTACCAAATGACATTTGTGTTGAATTTCCTTTTAGCTGGCTTACATCTAAAGGTTACCATACTGTTACTGTGATGCATGTGTTCATGTGTGACTTTCATGTTCTAATTTTTTCATTCAAAAGCCTTTTTTGACTCTCTATTATGATGTCTATATTAATTATGGCAACAGAAAGATCAAGTGGTTGCAGTATTTTGAGAAATCTTCCAGTTTCACATGCTATATTTGAATTATCTCTGAAGATACAGTAGGTGTATAACTGAAAGCAGGGATGCAGTACAATGCAGTCCCGAGTGCTTGCTTGTTACTATATGAGGACAGTAAAAAGACTTGTTACTTTAGCCAGTGTAGCAGTGCTGGTTGGGTAATTGGTGTATTGTGTATGCTGTTCATTCTTGGTTTTTCTTTTTTTTTTTAATTCACCCCACTTCTGGCACCTTGACCAAATACAGGCTGCCAGCGTCAGCAGTCATAGGACAGCATGGCTAAGGTGATTATAGGTGCTGGAGGGTAAGCTTAATGGGATTTAGACATACAATGGAGGTAAGCTTAACTGTAGGTGATGTGCATAGATCCTTTCAGATCTACCGAGGACCTCAGTTTTTGATACGTGAAATCAAAGTCTTGCTGAAGCCGGTAGTAATAAAATATGCATGGTATCTTTGTATTTAAACTTATTTCAAGTGTTTCATTCTGCTCGAACTGCTTTCAAATCAATTTGCTTATAAAAGTTAGAAATGAAGTTCAATTTTGGCAGTCAAGTATTTTTTTGAGTGGGATACAAAAGAATTAAAGCAAATAGCTTTTCCTATTGATTTTTCTTTTATTGTAAAAGACTCTAGGTAATACAGGCAATTCCTTTGCGGTATTTTTGTTGGTGGTGTTGGTTTATAGTTAGATTAAATTTGAAACGTGCAGGAAGCTGGCTTGAGAGTGTGGAAGGTAGTCATCTGGGCATTGTCTTTTCGTTTTACTTTGCCCTTTCTTGCTTATCCATAATACGGGGACTTCAAGAAGGCTGTTTTCAGCTAAAACGATAGTTTGAAAATAAGTTAAAAGACAAACAGTTGAATCATAGTTTGCAATTGTTCTCATTATTGATCTAGTATGTGAATGTTTAAACAAGGCTGTTTTTAAAGACCTTCATCTTTGAAAACACCTTAATTTCTAATCATGCTCGGTGCGTATAACCTCTTTCAACTGATTTGTGGCTATATTAGTGACTCTGCTAGCTAATTATGGGTTGGTTTTTGATTTTTGGACTAGATTGATACCTGTGTATACCAGGTTTCTAGTATGAAGGGAGTTTTGAGATCAGAAATATTATTTTGGTACAACAATCAGTGTCCTGAACACTTTTGTCCCTTTGTATCAGAGATCTCCGCTGTTCTCTGTAGCAAGCTTCTAAGTTCATCAGTTCGCAGTGTGTAACGTCTGTGAGTTGGCTATTTCATACTCTGAGGTGAATTTAAGGGCTAGAACAGTATAGGTTTATGCTAGCATTACACTAACTAAAAGCAAGATGACAGTACTTACTGTGAATTTCTTGCAGTGTTTTGCTTCAAGGCACTTGAAGAGAAGAGAAAAATTCACTGGGTGGGTTGTAGCCTGGAAAGCAAAGAGCTTTGTTATATATGAGAAACTTGCCCTGGAACTACACTTTGGGCCTTGGAAGAGTATAAAATGAGGATTTGGGGTGGGTTGGGGTAGGAGGAGCTGTAAGTCCAGTAGGCTGTAGGTCATAATGTTTCTCCCGGGTTTCATGGGACTGGCATGACTTATGTTTTCAGAATATTTTCCTTAGCCTATTGGAAGATGGGGCTATGCGTAATCAATCAAGTTGAGAGCGCTGTCTGGGAGTTTTGGTGTGTGATTTTTTTTTTTGTTGGTGTATTTTTTTTTGGGTAAGATATAATTCTCATGAGAGTTAAACATGTTGGATTCTTTCACTGTGTATCTTATAGGCAGGGAAAAAATAAACTCATTTCCTTCTCTTGGAATTCAGGGAACTGTTCCACCTGTATCATTGTCACAGGCTTGCTTGGCATGTCGCAAGGTGTTTGCAGATTGTAGTAGCAAAGCTGGAGTTTTAGCCTGATGAGGTGTTTATTACTTTAAGTCCTGTTATGTAAGTTTATCAGTGATAATCTTGTTAGTTTTTCTTGGAGCCTGAGTGACAGTATGTGCTTGAGTGACTTTATTTGATGGTGAAGAGGTACTGAGAATGCTTAATGAAGCGTTCGGTTGTTTTAGAGGTGAAAAAGATTACCAAAACCATGTTTGGGATTACCCAAACTGTGACACTTCAGCATCAGAATTTTTGAGTGTAATGCTGCTAGGCCTTTGTATTGAAAGCTTTAAACATAATTCCTGCTGAATGTAAAGGAAGACATGGTATTTCTGTAAACTAAAGCAACAAATGTGAACTGAAGATTTCAGTGAAGAATAAGCTTTTTGTATCTCCGAATCTGGAAAACCTAAAAATGAAGTAGCCTGTATATCAAATTGTGTACTAGAACATCCTTCTGTGTCCATTTATAAGTGTTGAATTCTACTAAGTGTTAAGATTTTGTACTTTGAGCTACTGCTACTTGCTTGCTCTGACCACTGATACCATCATTAATCATAGATTAGGCTCAAATGTAGTATGAGACTATTATATGACATTGAATGGCAGAAATGTATTTCAAATTGTGTGTCTGTATACATAAATGGCACCACCAGTTGCTGCTGTGACTGGACTGCCAGACATCTTTTGTGTTGTGGTCTGATTCTTACAGCTTATTAGGGGAAGCTATAATGAACAGCCATCTCCATTCTTTTTTCCGAGGAGAATTTCATTTGGAATACTAAGAAGGCAGAATATACACATGCATCTGCACTCAACCCCCTCCCTCCCCCCTGCAGGTTATTGCTGCTATGCACTTAATTAAGAAGGATCCTGGGTAAATATAACAGGTACCTCGCACATTCGTATCTCAGACTTCTCATTTGTACCTGTCATCTGGTCTCCTTTCTTCCTCTTCCCCAGAGAACAATAATTCTGTAGACAAATGTAAATGCTACTACTCATATCACTAGAGTAGGGGTATCCAGTTGTAAGTAGTCTTGCGCAAGAACTGTCATGTGAAGCTCTATGAACTTTAGTAGACAAATAATGGTGTGATTTGTTAATTTCTCTGCAATTAACTACATATTGCTGTTGAAACATAAAGTTCTAATTTTTTTTTTCATTTTAGTAATAATTGAATCACTGAGAGGCCTACCTCCAGTAAATGAGGGAAGTATAATTTTTAAAGAAAATCGGCAAGCAGCAGGAAAGGTGTGTATAAAGCGTAAAGACCCGTTATTCTAATAGAAAATTCAAAGTATTCTTTTATGTTCCAACAAGTAGTATTGAAGTCGGCTAAATGAAATATAACGTTTTCTTGATATGTGTTTTTTCTTTGTGATTTTGACTCTTGCTATAGTCATCTATTATTTTCAATGTCAAGAATTTCTAACCTGGAATTCATTGCATCCTTACAGAATTACAATGTGCAATGAGTTTCTGCTATTTTATAAGAGTTCTTGTGGAGAGGAAGAGGTTGCTTTCAGGTGTATAATGTCTTGAATAACAGGCTGTGCTCTTTCATTGCCAGGAGTTGGGGGCAAAGATTGGAGAAATTAGAGTCAAGTTTCAGGAAGTATGGGGAATGTTTACGTATGTGTGCTCTACAGTTCCAGTTTAAGACAAGTGTGTGCTTTATGCAAGTACACTTGCTGAGAAGGGGAGTTACTTTATATATTTTCTGGGGAAGGAAAGCCATAATCTGGAGTAATTACCATTATAATATCTTTGAATGGTAGACATGAGTGAAACAAAAAATCCTCAACCCGAAATTGCAGATGTTCTGTACAACATATCAGAATTCTCTGCTCTCCACGGAGCTGGGGAACAGATACGGGAACTGACGTAAAGGCATCTTGTAAAGATGAACTTTGAGGAATAAATGATGAGGAGTTTGTTCCAGGTGTAAGAGATTTGAAAGCATAATGGAGAGAGAAGAATAGAAATTTGACAAAAGGAAAGATTGCTGAAGTAGAGGAAGCAGACAGTGAAAGCAATGCAGTTGAGTGGGTGAAGACAACACCAATGTGTGAGAAAATTTACTTTTCCACAATATATCTTAAACAGTAGCTGGGGAAATACACTGTCAAACAAAACGTGGTAATAAAACTAAAGCAGGGAAGTAACTTTATTTGATGATGGATTTTGAAAATATATCAAGCTTCTTAAATACAAAGTGTCTTAAAACTTCACAGTTGTCTACAATGAAATTAGCTACCTATTCTCGGTGATTTACTTAAACATTTTAAATTTTGTTTGTGTTTCAGATATTTGAGATATTTGGTCCTGTTTTACATCCCTTTTATGTGTTAAGATTTAACAGCTCTGAGCATATCAAAGCAAAAGGTATTAATGTGCAAGATAGCATGTATTTTGCTCCATCCGTGGAGGACTTCACCCAGTATATATTTGCAGAGAAACTAAAACAGTGAGTCTGACTTCTTTTCTAATCTGGTTATAATGTATTTTTTTAATATAGCTAAAAATACTGAATTAAAATTTAGCTTTTAGTGAGAACCTGTAGGACTAAGCTTGACACTAAAAAATTTCTTTTTTTAGGTATTCTCAACTGTGGTATAATAACAAGGTTGTATTGTTTTGCCGTTCGCAACAGTACAGAGTAACTGCAAACTACAAGCTTCTAAAGTGTTATAATTAGTAAAGTTTAGTAACTTCTTATTCAGTTCAGTATATTAAACTTACTTTATTTTCATGCTGCTGTGTTACCTAAAATATCTTAACCAGAAAAAAATTCATTGATACTTCCCTCCCTTACACCCTCCCATACACATACACTGGTTTTGAAAGCTGAACTTTCCGGATTTTGTTGTTCTTCAGATTCTTGCCTAGTTTCATAACTTATAATAAACTTGTTTGACTTCTGAACAAGTTTTTATTTATTTACTATTTTTTATTACATGTTATGAGGCCAGAACTGAGATTTAGTTATCAATAAATCTGTTGTGCAGTTGGAGGATAACAATTCTATATGAAAATTACCTGCTGTAAACTTGGAAGAGGGGAGGGATTTGAGTGGCAATGTAGTATGATGTTCAGAAACCTGTCAGTAGCGTTTGTGTATCCCAGTCTGACGAGGAAAGTAGCATGTATGAATAGGACTTGTTGCCATTCAAAAGGAAGCGTACTCAAAGATACAGAATAAAAAATAAATTGTAATAAATGACTTCTAGACGTTACTGTTCTAACTATTGATGAATAATTGTCTGAAATAACTATAGGTTAAAAAAGTTCTTTGTCATACAAGTGACTTAGTGCTTATTAGGCTTAGTTCTCATCTGACTTATTGACTATAGTCAGAAAAAAATGTATAATACTGGTGTCTGCATTAATTGCAACTCTGCCAGTATTCCTACTGAATAATTTTTTTTCTGTAGTCACGCATGTGTGGCCAGGCCTGCAGGAGTCTTCCACTTCCCCCCCCGCCCCTTTCCCATTTCTGTGGAAGCAATAAGCGTATTTTTTTCCTTTCAGTGAAGACCAAAATAGATCACTTTCTCACTCTGCTGCTTGTTTGTTTTTCTGCAGCGTTTTGGTGCCAGCTGGTTTTTGATTTGTGCCATTAAACTTTGTTGCTTAGCGCAGTAACTGCACAGACTTTAATCATCTGCTTAGTACATCAAGAACTGTGCTGTACTCGGCATCTGAGGCACAGGACTCATGTTTTAGTTTGTTACATGCTTTGCAACTAGTTTTGGGAACTATTTGTCTTTTGGTAGTACTTTACTATAATGTATGGTACAAAATTGAACACTAGATAAGATATTTCACACTTTGATGACTTCTCAGAGCAACATTGTTTCTTGTCCTGCGTTAAAATGACCACTGCGAACACCTGTATAGTCTGAAGTAAACCGTAATTTCTGATTAATGTGACTGAAGTTAAATTTCACTGAAACGATATTTTATTTCTGAGTTGTCAGTAAAGGTTCTTAAGCTTTTGTGATGCAATTGGTACTATTTGTTGAAGCTACCTTTTCACAAAGTAGGTGTCATTGAAAAAGGATAAAGAATTTTGATTTCTGATCTGTGCTGTAATGTCTATATAAAGAAACCAAGATGGCGTGGATAGTAGAAAAGTTGAACTTCAGTCAGTGCTTCACAAGAAGGCTTTTGGACCTTAGCAGATTGCAAATTTGTTGACCAATGATTTTTATTTCTGCTTTTTGTTAGTTTGACTGTGCAGACCAACTTGTGGAGTATTATAGGCTTTAAGTTTTAGAACTGTTACTCAAAACTGTGATGATACTTTGAAAAGGAAAAGAATCAGGATTAAGATCTGAAACTTTATTATTGTGGTTTGGGCTGGATTGGCCTAATCAGGTGGAATGACAGATGCTGGCTCCTGTCTCTCTTCAAAGGGAGTCAGGAGGGAGAAAAAAGAAAGACTGATGAATTTAGAAGGAACTAAACTACTTTAATGAAATGAAACAATAAAATTATTAAATCTATACAAAACCATATCAAGCTCCTAGGATGACAATCGCATCACCAGCAGGCACTCGGAGAAGTCCCAGACTGGACTCTGTGACGGACGGAGTCTGAATTCTGGATTTGGATTCAGGGCTGGGATCAAAGGCAGATGAACAGATAGAGTTGTCCTCAGACACCGGCCGTTGAAGAAAGAGGACTGACCCATTGATCCCTCAGCTTTTACACTGAGCACGAGGCAGATGGGATGGAATACCCTGTTGGGCAGTTTTGGGTCACCTGTCCTGTCTGCTCCTCCCCACAGGTGTGACCCCTTTTCCACTTCCGACCCTCCAGTGGGGAAGTAACAAAGTTGGTTGTCCTTGGTTGTTAAAGCAATAAGTATAAGCAAGAACCTCTCTGCATACCATGCCTTGGCATCAACTGTGCACATCAGTCATCACTTTGAGAGTGAACAGTTTCTGCGAAATATGCTGCCAATTTCAGCGGTTAGAAGAGGCCTAACTAAAAAGCAAAGTTACTGAAGAAAATTGGTCCTGTTTTACTTCAAACCATGACAATATTTACAACAAGATAGAAGATGAAACCTAATTGTCTAGCTAACACTGTGTTAATAGAATTCTAAGCCAAGCTTCAACTTTCTTTTGGTTCTGAATACTCTTCAGTATAGATGTATTTAAAGCCTGTGTCCTACTAGACTAGTTCATTGTCCCTTTTAACTGGAGATACGTATTCTAAAACCAGATGAATGAGAAAGCTTATGACTGTAGTCAGCAGTCAGTTGACATAAAAAAGTTGAAATAAACTACCTCAATTCAGGTTCAAAGCAGTTCAGGTTTAAAAGGCTATGTTGAGAGAATATTGATCAAAGCTTAATATTAGCTGTGTGAAATGTTCAGTCTTCACTCAAAGTGGAAAGATTTTTTCAAGTGATATATAGCTCGCGCAAAGTATTTCTAAACCAGAGTATGTTGCTGCTACATGACTCAAAATGAGATGTTTCATAGCCTCCTTACACCATCTTCCTTCATCTTGCTTAATTTGTGGTTTGTTTGTTTTTTTCTTTTCTTTTAGGGAAAAAGGTTCAGATGCGTCTTGGAAGAATGACCAAGAACCACCACCTGAAGTAACTATAGGGTTTTTTTGGTTTATTGTTTTTGATTACATAATATATATATAAAAAATTCTGTGCAGAGTAACTAATTAGCAAGCTTTTTTTTGTTTACACAGACAAGAGTTGGATGTACCTCTTTTATTCATTGAAAAGAAGGTCATGCTTTTCTTGGAGAGGCCACAGTCAGTGTAGAGTACTAGCTGTCTTTTTCTACTGCTTTTTGCAATTGCGAAAATGTATATCTTTATCTTCAGTTCCTCTAGTCCTTCTAGAACATGTTTGGCAACCTGAACATTCAACTTAACTTGCCTCATAGTTTTGCTTCTGGTGTGGAATTTTTGTCCTTGCTGTTCTTTCACTGCAGCTTTGTCTTTTACCTTGCCACAAGCAATTTTCTTTAAAGGCCTGCTAGTACTCTGCAAACTGTACTACTTGGGTGTTTAAGCTGTCTGCTCTGTTAGACTAACTCGACACTTTCTCTGTTGTGTTATTTCAGTGGTTCCTTACTGTAAGTAAGACTTCCCTACGGTTTGCTATTATAAAACACTAGTTTCATGAGAGGAGATGTGCTTCTTCCATACAAAGGCAGTCATACACAGTGACGTAGAAGTGAGAGCTCCTCGTGACCATTGACATAATTTACTGTAGGATCTGTAACAATTCCTTCAATGACAGATAGGCTTCCTGTCCAGTGCTCCTTAACTCCACTCTAATATACCAACTCCACTCCACTATACTTTTCATGACTATTCTCTTCTTCAATAAGAATCACAAGGATGATAGTTTTATTGAGGTATTTTCATAAGATTTGTTTTCTAGCTCAACACTTGACTCACTTTTCCTTGCAATTAGTACTTATAAGCCTATCTTATCCAAAATAGCTGAAATTCCTAGAAGCCTTGTGTCTACCATAGTATCCTAAAAAAAATCTGTCTGCTTGTTTTGAATCTTGCAAAAGCTTGCATAGTTAGAATAGTCCTAAGCTACATAGTATGTGCTTCTTACTCTATAATGAAGAAAACCACGTAGAATCACAGAATCTAACCTAAGTGATTCTGTCATTCTATGTGGTTTTTGTGGATTGGTTTTTTTAGTGTTGTAACCAATTTTTAGAATAGAATAGATTTGAGTATTTCAGTTGGAAGGGGACCTACAATAATCATCTAGTCCAACTGCCAGACTAATTCAGGGCTGACCAAAGGCTAAAATATGGTATTACAGGCATTGTCCAAATGCCTTTTCAATACTGACAGGCTTGGGACATCAGCCTACCTAGGAGGCCTATTCCCGTGTTTGATCACTCTCTCAGTAAAGAAATGTTTCCTAATGTCCAGTCTAAACCTCCCCTGGCACAGCTTTGGACCATTCCCATGCATCCTATCACTGGATACCAGGGAGAAGATCTCAGCACCTCCCTCTCCATTTCCCCTCCTCAGGAAGCTGTAGAGAACAACAAAGTCACCCCTCAGCCTCCTTTTCTCCAAACGAGACAAGCCCAAAGTCCTCAGCCACTCCTTAGAGGACATACCTTCTAGCCCTGGCACTAGCTTTGTTGCCTTCCTCTGGATGCATTCAGGGACCTTAACATCCCTCTTAAATTGTGGGGTCCAGAACTGCACGCAGTACTCAAGGTGCGGCCGCACCAACGCTGAATACAGCAGGATAATCACCTCCTCTGACCAGCTGGTGATGCTGGGTTTGATGCGCCCCAGGATGGGGTTTGCCCTCTTGGCTGCCAGGGCACACTGCTGACTCCTGTTGAGCCTGATGTCGACCAGCAGCCCCAGATCCCTCTCTGCAGGGCTGCTCTGCAGCCGCTCCTGTCCCGGTTTATACTTGTGCCCAGCATTACTCCATGCTAGGTACAGAATCTGGCGTTTCAGCTTGTTAAAATTCATTCCATTTTCGAGTTGTTAAAATTCATTCAACTTGCTAGTGGTGCATTCAGCTGCTGCATCCAGATTATTGATAAATATATAGAACAGAACTGGCCCTAGAGCTGAACCCTGAGGCACACCGCTGGTGACTGTTTGCCAGCCAGATGTAGCTCTGGGGATTTACTACAACCCTTTGAGCTCTGCCCTTCAGACAGTTCTTCACCCAGTGCACTATGGACCTGCTCATCCCATAGTTGGACAACTTGTTCGTAAGGATGCTGTGAGGGACAGTATCAGTTTTGGCATTTACAGTCCTTGTACCAGGCCAGTTGTTCTGGCTTGAAGAAGAGATGTGGCATGAGCTTTTCTATGCTTGAAGATGGGTTCTGTAATGAAGCGTCAGTCAACCCGGAATGCTGCTTTTTCCACTGCAGTGAGGATGATGCACTTTGAAATATCTTTGTTTGTTTGTTTGTTTTTAAACTTTCCACAAATGGAACTAAGCTGAGCAGTGTTAACATCTCTCAAAGAATGTTTATCTGTCAGTTCTGACTGTAAATTGCCTTTCTTTCTTGGAGAGACAATATATCACAGAGAATGATCATTTGAGAATTAGAAGTGTTGCGTAGAATTAGACTGTAGGTGTGTGATCAAGAGAGCTTTGAAACACTGTATACCTAGAAACTTTTGCTAGTCTTAGCTTTTTTTTTTATCGAACAGTTTTCTAGTAATGATGATACAAAATGTGCTTATTGGCTGATGGTGAGCTCTTTTTTTGTTTCTTAGTCGTCTTTCAGGACGGTTCAGGAGGTGAGCTTGTAAATGTGTAATTTGAGGTTGTAGGAACCTAAGTAACTTTAAAATTTGGCTAAATGCTGTCAAGCAGACAAGTCTTCTGCAGATATAGATTCATTGCTTTTTCCAAAGTTGGCATTTATTTGTTTATGATTTTTCTCAGTTTTTTTAGTTACGACACTGTTACCTTCAGGTGAGAATCTGAAAGTACTGGGGAACTTAAGGTTTACTGTACTTCACTGTAGGAAGGAAGTCTGAATGAAATCGGTGGTGGCAAGGATGGGCAAACTTGATTGCTTTTTATCACACCTTTGTTTCTGTGGCTGTTTTGACTTTGATATGTCTGTGTGCTCTGTTTTGGAGAAAACACCACATCTAACATCTTGTAATCCTTAATTAGAATAATCTTTGGATAGTTCTAGCAGTTAGAGTTTACACTAAGATACCCAAACTGTGACAGCTGATGAGCTGATAGAAAGTAGCTTTTGCTGTGAAGGTAATAGCTGTTGACAAGGGTGCAGATTAAATTTAATGCTACTGATGCTTGAAATTGTCTCTTGCAGCCAGATTCTAAAAGAACCCTCAGCTGGCAGCTCATTCTATAACTTTTCTGGCCAGCTCCCAGGGTAAACTGTGTGCAATTGCTGGAGTCAGTTCTTCTTGTGGTACTGTGAAGCTTTATTTTTGTGTGAATGTTAAATTAATCCATGTTAGGCCTTTTATGCTTGCTACTTTAAGGTATATGGTAAGCGTTCCTTTTCTGACAGGCTCCTAATTAGCCCAGCTTAACTGTAGACTCAGTAATACAATCTCTCTCGGCCTTGTCTTTGGGGTCAGAGGATGACAAAGTGTGATCTGTATGCTGCAAGGCTAGCAGGAGCAGATAACTCTGATTTCTCCGTGAGGCAGCTTTTATGGAATGTTACGTGGAAATGAGCTAGCAACAGAAGGTACCAGTTTTTTGTTATTTCTGCTCTACTGGAGGACGGCGTATCGAAGTCCTTAGAAAAAGCAGGAGTTAGTGAAAGGTTTTAGTTCATGGTATATATCATCTTGTTGTATTCCTTGTGGCTTTTTTTTGAGTAAGACTATAATTCATTTATGTAGAAGAGGAAATGGTTGTATTCAAAATTCACTTTTACATATGGCTTTTCTAGCACTGTTTTAGTGCAGTGTTTTTGAGACCCATATTCTGTATATACTATAGAGATAATGTCAGTAAGCAGCAAACCTCTTCCTTTCAGAATTGGGAGGGGGAGGGTGGGAACAAACCATTAAATCGTATGAGCGAGCTGTTTTTCAGGGAACTAATTTCTGACAGATTTATTTCCTGCCACTAATAACTTTTCCTCATTCTAAATGTAAGCTAGGATTCAGAAGGTAGCAACACCTTGCGTAACAGGAACAAAAGGCTACAGTGACATTTACTGTATTGTAAATGACAACATTATTCAAAGCTGAAAATTCCTTTGGAATAAAATTGCTATTGCAGTTTAACGGGAGCAGTGTTATTAAATATACTATGTAAAGTTCCTATTTACTGACAATTTTAGAGTAGACATATTTTTTTAATGTAGTTTAACTATGCTGAGTTAAATATTGGTTGCCAAATTAATTTTAACTTACTTTAAAAAAATCCATATTTTAGTTCACCTAGTCTGCAGTTTGGCCTTGAAAAGCTTTTTCTTGGCAATAACTAGCCAGCTCCTTCATATTTCTTTTTTTTTTTTCTTGCTAACATCTAGGCAATCAAAAATTTGTGTTCAGTACTTGCATGTCGCTGTTTTTAGGAAAACTAGAAGGAATAACTGAGTATTGTATAGTTGTTGTATGAGAAATTTGTGGAGTATTAAGTTTTTGATTGTGTTGAGAAGCCAGCTGAACACACCATGGCTCTTTGACTACAAAATAGGGAAGTGCCTCTTTAATATTCTTCTAAGCTGACTGCCAGATGGATTGTTTTCTAAGTAATGCTAGAACTGTGCAGTCTTTATATGGCTTTGTTCTCTTCTTTTTTACCAGGCCTTGGATTTCAGTGATGATGAAAAAGAGAGAGAGGCAAAACAGAAGAAAAAGAAGCCTCAAAGTCAGGGAAGGAAGAAACTCAGATCAGAAACAAATCCATCAGGTGAGTGAATGCTATGGGAGGATGCTTTTATCTGTTAAACTGAGTTCGAAATACACAATGATCTCTATCTTATTATTGAGCTTTCATACAGTTATTCAGAATTTCTGTGCTTTTCAAATTTATATTCATGAATTTGTGGCTATGTTCTTTAATTTTTTTAAAAGAAAACAATTTTTTTTTTTTCATTAAACTGTGGAAGGGAAGTAGCATAGGAGCAGGACAGTTGTCAGGAAATTTGAAAGTTCTTAGAATAGTGTCAGCTGACACACAGTGACGATACAGAACAGATATGCTGCCTTTAGCAGCTTGCTTGAGCTTGCTTATTGTAGGGGTTGGGGTTATTGGGGCCCAAGTTCAGCTTAAGCCTTCGAGTGCAGGGAGAAGACAGAGGAAGGCTGTGACCAATTTTTGGAAATCCATTTTTTTGACAGTCAGGGCGAAGATACAAGTCTAAGATGGTGAATGTATTCCTCTGTCTGAAAAGGAAGCTCTTTCTCACCCATGGCATATAAATACTCCTTTAAAATAACTGCTACTTGTGTAGTCCACTGAGAACCTTTCATTTACCTAACACAGTCATTAGACAAACAAACCTATAGTAGTTTAATAAACTATGTAGAGTTTTTCATAATGTACACAGTCGTCTTCACATTACACTCTCCTGCTGTTAACAGATCTGTTCCAGGTGTATCCTTGCAGCTGTTCTTTGTTGGCTATAACCAAATTTTCCTATCTGTTTTCTCTCATGCCTCTCTACTGACAAAACTTTTTGCGTTTTGGTTGAATAATGTGAATTGCATCCTGGTTTTCCTGTTCTCACTGGTCTGCTTCTGTTGCATGCTTTTTATACCACTCCCTTTAAATACTACTGACTCTCATCCCCTCCACTCTTCCTCTGCTGCGTATGTATGAGGTTTCTTCAACTGTCTGCAGCACAGTGCTTTCCCCCCACTGACTTTCTTGGACTGAGTCCTGTGAGTTTGCTGCTCTTCCTTTGTAAATCTGCTAGGCATTGTGTCCCACTGAACCCCTTTTCTCTTGACCTGGGAAGTCAGTAACTGCCCTGTTAACCATTTTACTCTGTGTACAGTGCATCCCTCCCTTATACCCCTTAAATAAAGCTGTGATCTTTCTTGGACTGGCTTTTGCCCCATGGTTTTGACAGTTCTCTCTTAAGTGAAGGATCTGAATCATGCCATATTTTCCCTTCATTGCTGATGGTTATTTTCTCTCCTGGTTTCTGCTTATCTAGCATACAGCACGTTTTCCGCCATATCCTTTTCTGCCATCTTATTGCAGACCTGCCTCTACCTAGGGCTTGCTGAGGCTGTTAGTGAACTGTGCTCCATAACTGAGAGCACAACAGGAGGAACTGTCTCAGTCTGTCAAGGGAGTATGGGTTATAATTTGCTGTGGTTTTCTGTAAATAACACAGTGTAAATTGACATTGTGTGCAATTTAGTTGGGCTGTGGAATTCAACAACGAGGGTGTCTGGCAAATTGAGGCACGAACTCAGTCTCAGCTGGAGTTTAGCTTGGTTGCATCTTCATGAGTGTTAAAATTGGCTCATTGTTATAGTCTTTGATAGGAAAAGAAAAAACAAAAATATTTACTCAAGTACTTTCACTTCAGTGCTTCTGAGAGGACTGCATGCACCAAAGGAGTCTTAAGTCCTAATCCTCTATGAAAATGAGTAGGAATTTTGGTATCCAACTACCTTTCCAGTCTTAGATTTCTAAAGGTGAAAATGTTTCTAAGTAGTCCAGTGTCAAGGATTAGGTTCAAGTAAGTTCTTAGAAGTCAGTGATTTTATGCAGTGTTATGCCCCTAAATACCTTTTTGCTTCTAGCCTTAAAATCCTCTAGAGATCATGTTTTGGTTTGAATTCTACAGCCTTTTGAATATCTTAGCAGCTCTTTGGAACACTTTAAATGTTTTAGTGCTCTTAATTTTATAGCACTTATCCCATTAATACTCTTACGGTATTTATATAAAGTGGCAGTACATTTGTTATGAACCTTAAATATATGCTTACAGTGACCTGTACAGGGAAAAATTAATTTTTGAAAGATGAATGATAAAAGCTAATTGGCTAAGGGTACAGGCCACGTTTTTTCTGATAGAGTAAGTTCATTTTATTAATTTGAGTTTGAATAATTTCTTGTGTCATGTGTCTGTGCTGTAATATCAGCTCAGGTCTGAAAGCTGTGTACCACTTCAGTGTAATGCAGTGTTGATTTATCTGCATTTTTAAAATGCGTTGCTTTAAAATCTTGTTTTAAACCAAAGCTTCCAAAATACTCACAGTTTGACTGTTCCTGTGATTCATTAACACAAATGAAAATGCCTGGAGGGGAAGAAAGTGAGATTTCTTTTTTAATGACTGAATTTGCAACCCTCAGGATCATTCTTCCTATATTACTCTAATAAATCAAGATGAGTTACTAAACACCAGACTTGCCTTATTTTGACTTATTTTGTTGTTTATGTATTATTTGCCAGTATTATTTGTTGATAAGCTTACTTTTCAAATTTCTTTGACTTCAGCTTGAAAGATTTGTGAGGACTAAACTTAATCTTTCCAAAATAATATTAAAACTAGTTTTTTGTTTCTTCTTGTTGTGTTTGTGGTTTTTTTTTAAGGTGAGAATAAAGGACTTCATCAGTCAGTGCAACAGCCTGTTTCAAATTATTCAAGGGGGTACCATGGCAGAGGGTTCTCCAGGGATCCATTTCCTCCTCCATCAGGCCCTCCAGGTTTTTTGAGACCACAAGTAAGACCACCACAGCTATACTCTTCAGACAATAGAATCCATCAGGAATCTGCAGCGTTTCCACAGTCTCATAGGAAAGAAAATCCAGTGATGCAACAGTATCCCTTTCCTCCACCAGTTTTTGGTTCTGTTAATGAGATGCATCAATTCCACCTTCCACCTTCAAATATGAATATGATTTGGACAGGCCCGAATGCATACAATTCCTCGTACCCATTTTTGCCACCGCCACCTCCACCACCGCCGCCTCCGCCTCCTCCAGATAGCCAATCTTCTCAGTACAGGCCTTACTAAGTTTCCATAAATGTGCATATAGAGCATTGCCGTTTAAAGGGAGGAAGAACAGGCTGCTAAGCCTGCATTTATTCCCGTGTTTTGGAAATGCTTCATTTTTCTGCAACAATAGAACAAATGGTTTCGTGCTCTGTCGGACATCCATTCAAAACTTTTTTTCTATATATGTTTTCTGTTTCAAGAATCCCTATATGATAAAAATAACTGAATATTAAATAATGGTTTATTTTTATAATATCTACTAGCTTGAGATTGTAAATAAAAACTTTTTGGAGACTGGTATGTAGTGGTGGAGATCTGTTTTGTAGATATACAGGAGTAGCTAGATCAGAATTTGGACCAGCAGCTTAATTAGTCTGTCAGATCTGGTGTCCTACAATAGCTATAGGTCAACTTACTGATGTTTTGCAATTAATTTAGGATGTAAAACTGCATGCTATGGGGAAATTTAAAACAAGCATAACTTCTCTAGCTTGTCTTTGCTCCTAGTGCAGAAATGCCCATGGATACATACAGTACATAGCCTTTCTAGGAAATTACGAGTTTTATAAACTCTCCCAGCTTTTTTTCTAGGAGGGAAGTGGAATTGTCAACCAAAGATAAGCTGAAACAACTTCCACCTGTCCACAGGGTCAGTCCTACAATTGTACTTCTTAATCTCCATGGAAGTAGCTCTGACTAGCTAGAATGGAAACCCTTACACTGCATGAAGATTTTTAAAAAAGGCCCCAAAAAATTGTGGGACAGAGATGTCTTAAAGATAATTTTTGCACTGAAGAATCATTGCTAGTTGTAATGATTTTTTTGAATCATTGATCAACAATACAATCACTTTGAACCATTGAACGGAACTGATAGAAGTGTTCAATATGTATTTCTATTCTCAATCTCATATTCGCCTCATTACTCGGCTGTGTATTTAAAGGCTAATTAAGCTTTGCAGGTGTTCCTTAGACTTTCAATTCCAAATAACTTAAGAATGAAGCAAAAATTTAATGCACAGGGGAGGGGGACCGTCTTGTCAAGATGTTGCTACACAACTAGAATTTAATTTCAGACTTCTAAAGTTTTCTGTAGTATATTTAAGTAATAATTCTATTCTTTATTATATCTAAAACTATTATTTCATAGGTGTGCAACTGTAGATCTCAAATTTTATGGTAAACAGGTACTGCACAGCGGCAACAAAATGTTTTGGAACAATAGCATCCCAGATGTTAATGTTTAACTCTGTTCTGGCGGGGTTTTTTTTAGGTAGTAAAAAGAATGTCCCAATTCTAGCCTGTTGCAAATGCTTACATTTTGGGGGAAAGGAGAAGGGGGTGAATTTCTGGCTATCTAAGCTCTAGCCTGGCTATTACCATTGCTAGTGATGGGTCACAGGCGCGAGTAAACTCAATACAGCGTCAGGACCGAGGCTTAGCAGGTTTGCTTTGTCTCAGCTTCCCTTCACTTGCCTGGAGCTTTCTTTTCACTTGGTTTAGCTATAACAGCAACTTGTTAATGACCAGGTGGGTATGATTAATTTTTTTAACATGTAATTTTTTTTTCTATGGTATACACATAAGTTTTTACATAGATAGCAGCGACAAGTAGTTACTTTATGTAGAATGGGGTATTTATGGACTTAATGGAATAAGATGGCGTAGAGGAATAGAGACCTGACAGAAGCCTCAAGTGGCAGTGCAGGATGCAGTGTAGAGGAACACCTGGGGTGTCAAGACACGGGGCAGGGCTGGCACTGGAAACCTGGGTTGCAAAACTAACCAGTGGTTGGCTAAGGACATGCAGTTCTGGCTCTAAACAAAACCTGTTTAGAATGGAGAGAAAAAGTATATAACACATGTAAAATGCACCATATGTAGTAAAATCAGATCTAATTGTGAACATGCAGACAGATGAAGAAAGAGCAAGATGTTGCAAGTGTGTTATCAAACATAAAAGTGATCCCAAGTCAATTATAGGTTAAGGAGGAAGAAACTGTCAATGTTGTACTCAGACTTGGGATGCAGATGACTCGCTGTATGCTCCTGGCAGAAATGGATGCCATCAGCCTGGAGATAGAAGGGCACTTAAAGGGTAAGCATAACACCAGAAAAAGGCAATAAAAGTGTATGTACAACAATTTTAACTATTGCTGCTATTGAGACCCTATTTTATGTGTAGTAATGGTCACTTTTCACTCTGTAATTGGATCTGGACTAACAATCTTTGATTAGGCTGTTAAGATTTAGGTTATACTAATATCCTCTTTTCCCATAACAATATCTTGCATCTAACAAACCCCAATGTAAAATTAGATGACAGAATGTAGTTTGACAGAAATTTATGATGGTCTAAGCTGTTCTATTAATGCTTGGTAGTTAACCGCAATGCTTGTTTTGTGTGCGCTTCCTTGGTTTTTTACATTGAAACCAATTTTGTAGGTGTTCTGCCTTTAGTGAGTACAGGTCACACTTGCAGAACTTTGCTTGGTTGTTGGTGATTTGCTTTTGCTAATCACCTTTAGTTCTTTATTGTAAAGTCATTTTAGAGCTAGGTATGATTACTGAGTTTGAAATATTTGGAGGATTAGTTTCCTTGTGCCGAAGTAATGTGTTACATGCCATGTCACACTGAAGAATAAGCATTGCAATAGATTGCTAGAGTAGCACCGTCTTAATTTGAAAATAGAGCTACGGTAATTTTGTTTTTTTTAGAAAAAAATCTTGAATGCAATCATGATTGATCATTAAGTTTCTGTGTATAGGTGTTAGTAGTCAGTAGTGTTGCGCAGATACTGTCAGATCCTGGTTCAAGCATTCTGGGCGCTTGCTATTGAAAAGCAGTAGAAACTATCAGTAATTCAGGGAGATTAGAACCTGAGTGTGTTTGCAAGTTCAGCTGTTTGGGGAATGAAAATAAAACTCGTTACACTTGATAAAAAAAATGAATGTCATGGAAATACTTTTTGTATCTTTAAGTCTTTGCAAAAATGTGCCTCCCTCTGTCAACAGACCTTTAAAGCCTTAACTGGCTTTAAAACCTAAACTGGCTTGGGAAAACTGGCTCGACAATTTTAGTGGCAAGCATAGCTAGTTTTGTTTGGCCTCAGCTGTCCTTATTATCAAGCTGTTTTATAGAAGTCTACATTACGACGTTACTGTGTTACAATAAACAGGTTACTACATTGAAGTGTTAGAGCAATAGGCTGTAACAGGATTACAGTAATTCATCTGCTGAACTGCACTCTTTTGTCTGGGACACTTGTGTTTGGTCAGAGACACAACGGGCACACATCCTTAGCAAATTAAGCACTTTAAGACATCTTCCTTTTTCTCTGCCTCTGGAAGTTGGAAGAGTAATGCACATCAGCTCAATTCCTGATCGGTGCTACTTAAGAGCAGGCTGAGCTTTTTAATCTGAAATAATTTAGTGTGTGATGCACCCTTTCTGGAGATGCTCCAAATTAAAAAAGCCATCCAGCCAGAAAATAGAAGCCATAAAATGTGAATTGTGCAGGCATCAGGTCCTCAGCACCAACACTTATTCTACAAAGCTGCTCCTGCTGGGCCATACTTCTTGCTAAAGTAGGTGTAATTTTAATGTTCAGCACATACTGCAATAAATGTTAAAAAATGTTCTCTAAAGGAGGGTTTTTTGCCTGAGTAGATACCTTTTCAGTCACGCTGGGCATTCATGGCAGGGTGTGTATTAGTGCCACACAGATCAAAACTAGAAACAGGGAGGTTTTTTTGTAGGTTGTCTTTAGCTATTTCCAGGTTCTGGTTTCTATTTCTTTGCAAGTCAAAGGTGTAGTCGGTTATTCTTGTCTTGTGAATTTAGTGATTCACATAGTCCAACTTAAAGGATTGCTGAATCTGTAAAGGACAGTTGATAATATAATTTGCTATGGTGACTGGTGAAAATATGAAAAACACTGCCAAGGATGACAAGGCAAATAGAAGTATTACTGTAGGCATAGCACCAGGCTTTTACAGAACAGCTTACATTTCAGGGCAAATATATAATGTTCTTTCTTTATCTCAATCACTTGAAAGTTTACTCAGTGTTATTGAATGTGGGGTTGTCTTCATTTCCTGTAAATGAAGTCTGTGGTAACTATGGAAGGTTATTATTGTTAGCTTTCCTGTTAATGTGACGCTCTCAATTTTTTAGGTAATTATTTGTGAAAATGCTTTATTAGGATTTTCTGTATGACTTCTGAGGCCTAAAAATAGGTGGAAATTATGCATAATGCTTACTGTTTATTAGCACGAAGCACCTGTACACAGAGACAGTGGTGGGGAGCTGTCATGTGCTCTGCCTTTGAACTTAGAGAATTCTCTCTCTCTGGCTCTTCTATTCCCAGCTGAGTACCGTGAGTATACGGGCATAAAATAACTGGCTCCACCAAGAGCTAAAACTAATGTGGGTGTGATGATAGTTATGAAGTATCTAAGTTTGTTTATGTTAAGTCTCAAAGGCTATTGTTTGCATTATGTTCTAAACAGGAAGATTTCACTCTAAGTTTCCTACTGTGGAAAGTCGGAAACAAAAAACTAGAAACTTCTTAATCATCAAAAATAAACTGCTACTTAATGTCAGACTATGTTGTCATGGAGGTCTGTCTTTTGAAAGAAGTGATACAGGTAAGATTTTATTTAGAGAGAAAACAATCTCATTACCTATATTTGTTGAATAATCTTGACTCAATATGCAAATCAGGTAACCTTAAATCTGTTTTGTGAGGATTACTTGCATGTGAATTCTGAAATAACAAAATATTTTCTTCAGTGCAGAGCCAAAGAAAAGAGTACATTTTGTGGATTTTCAGTTGTATCTTTTTAGGTGAACGTTTGACCAAAAATAGACTTTCTAGAGAATCCATTTTACCTGTGAGAAGTATACCTAGACTATAAAGAAATGTTTAACCTTTCTGTTGGATTTTCACACACTGGATTTCACCGTTCCTAGGTTGTCCTGTATAACAGTATGCCCCGTCATATGTGAGAAAACTATTAAAACAGCAAAGAGGAGGCATTTTTGTGAGCATTTTTCTCAGACATCACGGTCAGCATTTAGTTTCTTGGTTCCACTCTTCATCAAGATGTATTTATTTCACGTATAGTTTTACACTTGTTTGTTATACCCCGGAATCCTCAGTCTCCACAGCTTTACTTTGCCACATAGCAATATGCTTGATCTTTGGTCCTGGCTAACACAGTCTGCAAGGTAGAGAGCACACAGGTATGTTGGGGTTTTTTCCTACTTCTTGATGTTCTGCAACACTCACCTCTTCCTCTTTTATACCAAGAAGACATGCGGTACCGCTTGTGCTGATACGCTGCTTTTGGTGACTGGCTGTTTGGTTTTTCTCTTGCAGGATATCCAGTGTATACCTGTTATGCTCTCTTTCTATTTATGGTATACCTGATTTTTGCTTTAAGTACAATTCTGACCCTAAACTTGCCCAGGCATTAAAGATTTCCATTCCTCCAGCATAAGGTGATGAAGTGGTGGTATTGGAGTTTGAGATGAAAACAATTACAGTACTCTAGAGGAAAATACAGCCTTGGATAAGTTATGTAGGTCATGATGCTCTTTTGTCTGAGAGCAGAGAATCCTGTTTGCTATTCCTTTTACTATTCCAACCTAGTGAAAGAAGAAAAACTTGGTGACCTTGGCAGGAAGGGAATTATATCCCTCAAAACTGAGGTGTGTCTGAACATAACAGCATAAGACATTTAGGTCGTTATTTTGTCACCCTCAATCTGTTAAGTGAATCAACCATTTCTTCCACTGGAGAAAAGGAGGGGAAAACCATCAAAAAGCTATGGTATTTATTAAGTTTTGAATTCCTAAGCAAAATATTTCCTCTAAAGTTCAAAGAAATTGATGGAATACATAACATGTTGGAAGATAAGTTTATTATAACAAACCATAGAGAAAACATCCTTTTAGTGACGAGGTGGTTCTAGTTTGTCACAAGTTAGATCAATGTCTCCTGTGCCCTGGTTTGGAGATTCCAATTCAAATGCAATTTCAGGCCAAATCAGTCTGGATAGTGTGGATGTCAGGAAAACATTAAACTTTGGATCCTGAGTGGAATTAAATTTGCATTTTAGACAGAACTCAAGGTCAGATGCTAGGTTTCTCTTGTCCCATGATCGTGAATCTAAGCCAGTTAGAAACTTTTAAAGACCCATTTCATACATTTGTGCCTTGTAAGTATAGAATGCAAACAAGTGTAGAATGCTTTTACTTAGTTTGTTGTTGTTGTTATTTCTCCACATTTGGTTAGTAAAGTGTGATCTTGATAAAGGTTTACACTGAATTTAATTTATAGCAGGATACATATAAATTAGAACTGTACCATGTCAATAAGAAAATATATTTTATGTTGTTTCAAGCAGCTAGACAAATAGGAAGACAAAGATGTTTTGCTGCAGTTTAATGTTACATTGTTGGGTACTATAACCTGTGGTAGGTACGGAAAATAACATCCTCATGGATTCTATGAATAAGCAAAACAAAACCCAAACAACTTCTGCTCAGAGTGTTAGAGTTAAGTGTCTTTACACTTAAGTGTTTTAATATTTTCTTTTTTTAGACTCTGCTTTAATTTGACTAAGCTAATTCATAGTTCTGGTTTGGGTATTCCTTGACATTTACTCGTCATTTATTCTGTGGTGTTAAGAAAACTGTTGAATGTGAAAGGTGTGTGAGGCAAAGGACTAGAAGGCAGAAATAGAGCTGCTGCTGATACCTGCTTGACGCTCACTGAATCTCAGGCCTGAGAAAAGCAAATTAGCTCAGCATTTTTAAAGTATAAGGGATTTAGATTTATATCTTTCTGAAAGGTTAATGGGAAATGTGTCCAAATCCCATGACTTTTTGTTCCCGTAGTCCTCTATGGAAATGTTAATCTAAAATTGTTTTGAGGGAGAAGATTGACCTAAAATTAATTCAAAACACTAGAAGAATCCAATGTTTTCCTGCTTATTTTTATGAGTAAAACAATTTTATTTTCATTGAATAGTGGTTCAAATGAGACTTTAATATATAGGATTTGTTGATATACAGAATATTGATTTGACTTTTCAGGGAATTAATTCCTTTTTGAGAATTACAGGCTAATCTGATCTGCCTTTTTATCAGGATCCTAGGTACTGGATGTTTTGTTGTGAACTCAATTCTTTGCATGATGTACTTTGTGTATAGATCCTATGTTTCTACTGCATAGTATTGCTTTTAAAGATCTTATGAGCAGGACTTCCGAGTCTTTAATCCAAAAGCTATTTAAACCCCATCTTATTTCTTTTTTATCTGTGGATGAGAAAATGTATATCTCTAAAGAGATGCTTAATCTTGGCATTCTTGAAATTTGAATGTTTCACTGTCCAGTGACGATGATATTCTTTAGAGGTGTTCTTTTTCCGTAATTTGTGATTAAAACCAAGCAAATCTAAAGGTAGAACTGTTACAAATGCATCTAACAAGGCACAGAGGGACTTGAAAATAAAAACTCTACCCTGTTTTTGGAGGGAAAAGCTTAAACTCTCTTTCAACAGGCATCTAAGGATTTTTCAGTGCAATATTTTAGCACTAATTTGGGATTTAAAACCCTGGAAAAAGGCAGTTTTGGAAACATCGGCATTAGATTCTTACTTGTAGACATGCAGATGTCTTTCAAACTGTCTCCCAACTTTGCAGCCATAACCAGAAAGCATTATTTATTTTTCTGTCAATTTCTAGGCCTATCCACACTACTTTTAATCTTGAGCCTTTTTTCTTTTACAGCCAAAACCCTACAAAAGTGGCCGAGTTCCTACAGGTGGTCAATCACTAATCCATTTAAGTTGTGATGTTCTGCTTCAACCCCAGAATAAAGAACATAAGTGAGTTAACAAAGAAAAATCATGATTTACTCTGAACTGGCTTATAATATAATAAAAGAGGAGACACAGAAAATCTTTGAAGCTGTGTTTTATGTCTTGCTTAGATTCTAATTTTCAGAAGTAATCTTGGGAAGCAAATCCCCTTTTTATCAAGGAAGACTTTTTTCTTTTTTATAGGGTTGGTCATTGCCATCTAATGTTTTATTTCCAGTAAACAGTTTTAGTATCAATATAAAGAAATCTGTGCATATATATATAATAATCTATAATATATGCACTTTACAATATAAATATTAAACTATAATTTGTAATTATATATGTATAAACACATATTTGTTAGTTATTCTGAACTCGTATAGCTTAGCCTGCCTCATGCTAAGTTTCAGCAACAAACGGAAAATAACAAATTACTGAGCCCTTCATGTGCTGTGTTGGCAGACGGTCTTTAAACCTTGAGTAATCTTATGTCTGAGGGGCGGTCCCCCCTCAGGGGAGATGCTGGTCACAACCCGCTGGGATCCAGGAAAGCTCAAAGGGTCTGAGATAATTGGCTTTCACCAAGTACTTTTCCAGTTCTGCCCAACTCGGACAATGAAATTGTTGTCCCAAATCTGGGTGCTTTACCCATTGTGCAAGCCAGTAACACACAGAGCAGAGGTGTTTCCAAGTTTATTTCACTGATGTGCGAAAATGGAGTGCTCATCCCTAAATGGGAGCACACCTTAGTTTCAAAAATCTCCACTTTTATAAATTATTACATATTCAAACAATTAATACATATTCATTGTTATTCTCTTTAATGATTGGTCAAGATTTCTTTGCTTGCCATGTAAATTAGTGCACAGGCTCTGTCGTCTTGTTGTTCTCTTTTGAATAGGTGGTCAAAGAATTGGTGGTTGTGATCTCCCCCTGCTGAAATTGCCTTTTACTTACTTCACCTATAATCTTGGCAG
>VZSF01003633.1:457698-521980 GCA_013398295.1 Chionis minor | reverse complement strand
TCTAGTGGTTAGTTCCTTAATTGAATCGCAGATAAATCATGTCTAGTTACTATTTCTCTATTTTAATATTAGGTAAATAATTATTAAAATAATTAAATAGGATGAGGGCAGGTTTCCTTAGTTGCTTCAATTATATTTTACATTTAATTTTTCTAGTTAATATTAATTTTACTACAATAAAATATTCTGGTGCTTTTGACCAGTTGTGCAAGCCTTGCTAGTTGTGCAACTTGCTAGACTGAAGTTCTGGAATCCCCCTCTTTGGGCCGCAACCCAGGTACAGATGTACTAGGGTAAGGAGGTGATTGATGTCCTCTGCTTTTCACAATCTATGCCTGACTTATGCCTGACAATCTTGCCCAGTTGGTGTGTGGCCCAGGAAGGAGAATCACACCAAGCACCGAGTGGCCCAGGAGGTGAGGGGGTGGTTTCCACCACCACACTTGGGAAGGCAAGCGCCATAACTCCACATCCCCCCTTTCCTTCTTCTTACCCCAGTTTATATGCCAAGCATGACCTCATATGGCATGGAATATTCCTTTGGTCAGTTGTGGTCAGCTGTCCTGGCTGTGTCTCCTCCCAGCTTTTTGTGCACTCCCAGCCTACTTGCTGGCAGGGCAGTGTGAGGAGCACAGAAGGCCTTGACATAGCACTTGACATATGAAAAACATAGCACTGTAACAGCTGCTAGTAAGAAAGTCAACTCCATTCCAGCCAAAGCCATGACAAGGTCCCTTCCAATCCAAGCCATTCTATGATTCTGTGAAAGCGGATGGTCTTCCATGTTGTTTTGGAAGTTTTCAACATCCATAGGTCTTTGTGATGAAACTTATTTCACTGTAGTAGGTTTTTTTTTTTCCAGATTATTAACACTGTCAAACTGTCAGCGATTAAAAAAAAAATCTGGAACTTTAACTTTACTGCTGTGTCTTTAAAGTGATTAATTTAATTTCCCTATCATAACGTGTTTCCTATATTGAATTCTGTTGGCATGTATTATTGCATTTCAAATTCCATTTAAGTTGTGATTATAAGAGAGAGTAGGTTTTTCTAAACTCAAGAACAAATTTGATAACTTCCACGTGTAATTACAGTGCCTCTTGATGATAAAATAATCTTGATGATTAAAAACACTGCTTGTCAAGTATTTTCTTATTTTCACTTACAACATCATGCAGAAGCCAAAGACAGCAAGTAAAACAGATACATTAAAACACGTACGTAGGTGCACTTAAAAATTTCAACATGGAAAGAGAACTATTTTTATCCCCAAACAAAGAAATGTTTTTCTTGATGTCGTTCATTACTTAGGATAAAAATTTGCATCCCTTAATATTTATTAGAATTTGATTTGTACGCAGCAGAAACAGAATCAAACTCGATTGGTTTTTTTCTTTAAAGAGATTCTTCCCTCACTCCTCTGGCATGGAAATAATTTTCTGAAACAATAGTGTATGCGGTACAAACACAAAAGAGAGGTGTCTATTTGCATCCTATCCAAAAGAATGAACGGAATTCGTATACAGGTTTTCTAAACAAGGCCTAAGGAAGCTGAATGTGTCTTGGTGTCATGGGTTTGGGCCGGATTGGCCCAAGCAAGCCGGGCGACAGATGTTCCCTCTCTCCTGCCGAGCAGGAGAGAGAGAAGAAGAGAGACTAGTTTAGTAAGAACTAAACTACTTTAATGAAATATAAAGAATAAAATAACAAAAGAAAATAATGAANATGGAATACGCTGTTTGGTCAGTTTTGGGTCACCTGTGCTGTCTGCTCCTCCCCACAGATGGGACCCCTCTCCGCCTCTCTGCTTCCAGCCCTCCAACAGGGCAAATAACAAGGTGTCTGACCTTGGTCGTTATCGCAGTAAGTCCAAGCAAGGGCCTCTCTGCACACCGTGCCTTGGCATCAGCTATAAACATGGGTCTTATCACTCTGAGAAAGAGCAGTTTTCTGCACAATATGCTGTTAATTTCGGCAGTTAGAAGAGGCCTAGTTAGAAAGCAGAGTTACTGAACAAAATTTGTCCTGTTTTACCTCAAACCAGGACACTCGGAGAGATCAGATACTCATACTGCTTTAAATATAATTTAAAAAAAAAAACAACCCACAAAACATACCTGTGAGTAGTCTTTATTTGGTAGTACCTCCAGAATTCCTATTTGTGTAGCCTAATAAATAGTGCTACATATGCTACATATGCTAAATATGTTTTGTGGCAAATGTCTTATGTCTTGTAGAGAAGATAAGAAAATGGAAATTGGTTTTGAATGGCTAAGAGAGCTAGTTAGCCATAAGCATAATAACCATCAGTCAACACTGTGGTTTTAAAGTTTGTATTTAAACTTGCAAAATTGTCCAAGTATATAATGGGATCTAGCATTTAAGGCTTAATGCAGAGCAATTTTTATGTGTCTAAACAGAAAGCAATGTGGTATGTTAGAACATAATGACAGACAAATATAGTTTATAGCCTTCAAATGCAGTGGCGACAGATCATCGTCTCTTAAGGGTGAAACTTGGGAACATCATCATTACGTGATCTTTGTGAGGAAATGCTTCAGAATACACCTGAGCTGAAAAATGATACACAGAAAATTGGTCACATGGTTTATTATTAAGAAAAAGTACCCTTCCATTTTTCATATATTACAGGGCTTGGGTTGGTAACAAACCCTCTCATTTATGTTTGCCTCATCTCTGCTATTTGCTTTTTAGTGAGCAGAATAATTACGATGAAGTGCCTTTTGGTTCACGATCAGAAGGAATAACTCTTTGAAAAGGGAAAAGCCTGCCTAGTCTCACCAGACTAATGCAAAGTGCTAAAAAAATTACAACTGCAGTCTAATTTAAATACTGCAGCAGCTCGGTTTTCTGTAACGAAAAACCTATCTAGCTGAAATAATATCTAAGTTGGGTTTTCAGTAAGTAGACAGAGGTTTGTACTAGGCAAGTATTTGTTTTTAGACTGATAAGGTCAACAGTCCAGTTTACTATTTAGGTACTCCTGTGGACACAAGAAGAGGTCAAGAGTACAAGCCAGGAGCATAGGAATGAGCAAGATCACCTCTTGATGACGAAATGTCTTAAGCTCCCTAGGAGATCTCACCCTTGGTCTTAATTAGCAATGCTGATGTCAATGAGGATTTCCCTGCGCAAAGAATTGGACATGTAGCATTAGAAAAACTTGTATTCTTAGTTGTCTTTGTAGGAAGTCCAAGTGGATTTGCCAATCTACCTCTTCTTTCATTCCTGCTCTTTCAATGTCCTACTTTCTCCCTTCAAATTAGAGCATAATGCCACCAGTGATATAATACTAATATTGTCTGAGATAGGTCTTTTAAAGTACCAGGATTTAAATATGCTGTGCTCTTTTGGGAGCATGAACAAGGTGAAATAGAAAGTTGTCAATGGGTCTTCGCAGTTAGTTGAATGGTTCTTAAATTACATTGAAGCTCTGGCAGTAGTTTTAAGAAGACAAGAGACTTGTTGCTGCTCCTCTCTGCCTCTTGCCAAATTTCTTCTTTCATTTTCCTGCTCCCAAAACCTAGTTTTTTATTTATAGATTACTCATAACAACCATAGGTATATTGCAACAGCAGAAACTGCTGAAAACTTCAGTATCTTGTCAGTTTGGGAGTATCAGAGTACCATGCCAGGAAGTACTCCTAGGGTAGACTCAGCTATGGTTTCAAAGCTGTGCTTTAAAATTGCAGAGTAAAATTACTCTTTCTAAACTATGCTGAAGAAGCACAATTTTTCTTGAGCAATGAGTCAACAGTAGAGGTTTAGCCTTTAGTGCAGATCCTGCAAAAACTGATGCACAGGTATAAGTCAGTAATCACATAAGAATTTGAAAGGATCCTTTAATATCTATGTAACCATACTCTATTTTATCTCCTCCTTAAAAAAAAAAAAAAAGTGATTTAATGTTTTGGATATAACCATCTCAGACAAACTGTAAAATTGGGGGAGAGAAGATCATAGAAGGAAACTAGGTGGGTATGCATGGCTCCTGAGATAGGAGATTGCACAAGGGTGTGATTTGTGGTCTTTAGGAAGGGAGGGGAATGATATGAAATCACTAGTGTATGAAATAACCTTGGTCAGTGGAATTCAGTGTGTACAGTCTAGCAGCTTCAAGTGCTTTATTTCTTGTAGCATTTCACCATTCATCTCATATACTTGATACATACTTTGCCTTTATATTTGAAAACTGTGGCCTAATCACTGGCGAATATTTAAAGGCTTGACTTCTGATGAGAAGATTTATGTTAGGTCATAATTAGTCATATTCACATGCATATACGCACATGTACACAAACATCTTTCTGATTTGCAAGGATGTCAAAGTCTGTTTTTATATAAGGGAAACCTCTCTTGAGTTTGGTGTTTTGGTTTTTTTTTTTTAACCAAAAGTTATACAACCTTACATTTGTGAGTGAATATCTAAAGTGAATATCTAAAACTGGAGATTACTATTGTTCATCTGAAAAATATTAATCTGTAAAGATGGAAACAGCCTTTGAAAAAATATCAATTAGTGAAATTCCTGGGGCAATATTCTGAAAGAGAGCTTAGAAGCTCTGGAAACAATATTTACTGCTCTGAGTTCATTTTGTGGCCAAGGATGGGACAGCAAAGGGGCCAAGCCTTAAGGCAGCTGTGTGACAAAGGTGCCTGACTCCGCTGGAGGTTCCCTAGAAGTTTATGCAAACTTTTTCAGTCTTGCTGTGCTGGAAAATTCCCGTTAAGGAAATTTTTGGAATTTTTCTGAAATGTTCTGCCTAGTAGTTTCACATGATTTGTGTGTGCTGGATTTATGCAATGTTTTCCCTATGTGTGGCTGCTGTTGTCTTTCTTGCCTGCACTGGCCCTCAGCTGCATGGAAAGCCGAGTTCTTCCACATGGCAAAAGGCAGCAGAAACTCACTGAGGCCAGACTAATTAGGAGGTGGGAGGTGGGACGCGCTGTCTGCTTGTGGTGAGATTAAATTAAGCTAGATTCTCAGAAGTGGATGACAATTACTTGTATTAACTTTGTAACAAATACTCGTTTCATTCTAAGTGGAAGAAGTGGAATGTCTAAGGGCATAAGATCACATGAATAACAGATTCTTCAACTCCCAGCTGGGGCTCCAGCAGTTTGTGGTTGAAGGTCTGGTTTAGTGCTGCACCAATGTGATGCTGTCTTTAATAATTTTTGGAATAAAGCTAAGTGTGAGTTATTATAATCCTAAAGGATTCAAGAGGAAGAACACTGATAAGGAAAGGTATTAAACTATAAGAGAAAAAGCAAGGAATTAAAAGTTGACAACTCAGTAATGTTGAGGATTATCCCATCCTGAGGAGCAATAGAGATCAGTTGTCTCCCACTGAGTGATGACTGATGCAAGAGTTGTGAGCATGTTAACATCTTGATACTGCTTGTTACACCTAGGCATCTCTTGTGTAAATAATTTCTGTGTACTTCAGAACTTTGTATATCCTGCTTTGGGGAATCTCTTGGCACCTGGTAGACGTTGCAGAATGAAGTGACCCAGAGAAGGAAAGTTACAGTGCTAACAGCTGAGGCGGGCTCTGTGCAAGTATAGATAAGCTTGAAAACGCCCATAGGCAAGATTTTAGTATAAATAGAACCATAGGTCTAGTTTTAAAAAAAAAAAAAAAATAAAAAAAAAATAATCCAACAAAACCATACAAAAAAACCCCTTGGGCGCTCTTCAAGGATGAAATTTAGTCCTTAGCTTCTCAGGGGCAACACCAATTTAATCAAGGCAACTATTTTCTTCTGCTAGATGTCTTTATCAGCTTCAGTAGTGCCCCAGTGTGACTCATGCATAACTGTATGAATGCTTGTGCGGACCTAGCATAGAGCAAAGAGTAAAGCAGGAAAGCATTAATGCATGTAGACTTAGAGATGAACAAGCCACAAAGAAAGTCAGGTGTAGTGGTAAGAAGTAATGAAAACAGACCAGATTCTTTTATCTTGACATATGGCTCTCTGGAGTGACAGCTTTGGGGATTTCTAAATACAGAAACTACATCTCTGATTGTAGATATGACCTTTTGGGAAATAAGAATGCATGCATTGTTGTTGTTGTTCCTGAGTGTGGAAGAAATACTATGTTGTTATTTTTATTATTATCTTGTTTAAAAATAAGATTATACTAAGTAATATGTCTGACTCAATAGGTAATTTTGCTTCCTACTGCAAAGGAATTGGGTTTGCATATTAGCTCTCTGCTTGAACTCCAGGGAGTAATATAGAAGAAAAGTGTAGTAGAAAAAGTGCTAACTCTACTGATGAATACAGAAAAGACTGGGAACTATGTAACTTCAAGTGGCACAAAGAGGAAAAACTGGACTAAAGAAAAATACATTTTTCAAAATATATATTGACATCCAGTGTTCCTATTGTATTCAATGATTAAATACAAAAGCAAGTATCTTTGAAGGAGAACCTAACCATCTAACTGAGAGGTAGATACTCATGTCTAGAGGATATCAAATAAAATAAGCTACAACTACTACTACTAGCTAGCTTAAATACCTTTTGAGGTTTTGTGCAATATTGAAGTCTTAATGCTTTTTACTTTATGATAATGCTCGGAGAAGATGCAATATGTGCTGCATGTCAGTGTCTGTTCATAAAAGCATTTTTGCTCCTTTATTTCCTCTACTGTTACTCACTTTTTGGTGAAGGCAAAAGGTAGTTTACTATGAGCGCGGTCAAGACTCCTCTGGCATGCGTGCAAGACATAGCTTATCAGTTTGGGTTTTGTCAAGAATGTTCAGTACTCTGATGTCTTTGAAAACTGTATTAAGACTTTATTCTTAGTCAAAGTAAAATTGATTTGAAAAATGAGCATATTTTAGACTTACTCACCTTTGTGAATGAACAGAATGTGAAGGAATAATATATTGCTTAATCAGTTCGGAAATGACAACTTACAGCAGTGATACACATAGATTGGTGATCTCAGAGATGATCTTTGTCAGGTGAAGCTAAATCCAAGTTGAGGAAATACTTTTTGGAGAAAAACCTGTCCACAGAAGACATCTGTAGATGTAAAACAAGCTAAAGATCAAAGGGCAAAGCACAGCAGCAGTCTGCTGAAGAAAGTTCTTAAAGGGAAAAAAAACCCAACCCAGTAGAGGCCTTACTTGAGAAGACAGGGATATATCTTAAAAGCAAAGAATATCGTAATGTGCTGTAGTTAACAGAATAACAATAAAAGGTAAGAAAAATTAATTTGGCATTTTGCACAGGTGCAAATAGATGTTAGAATAATTTAAAAGAATAAAGAGAAGCTGGTAGGCACTAAATAAGCCGCTCCTGGGCATCTGCAGAAGAGGAGCTGCACACCACGTAAGTACTCAATGAAGCGGTACAGCGAACAACTAAACATAATCCTGTGCATAATAATCTCAGCTGCTTTACAGGGGACAATAATACCTTAACAAATAACCATAAATATTATAAATTTTTATGGTTTAGGATACCTATAAAATGACTCTACAGTGATCAAGTCTTGGGACTTTGCCAGAGCAGGTGGCTTTCTGATAAGACGGTTCACAAAATAAATCTGTGTTAATAAGAAGTTTAAACTATAAAGGGTTTGAAAAAAGTTTGTAATATATCTTTCCAAGAGAAGTTATTAATCCTGCTGAGGTAATTCCTTCCCACCTCCCCTTTACCAGATGCAATTCAGTGCCGTGAGCTTTTTGTTCTCTCAGCTTCTTAATCCATGACTTCTGTATGTTTTTCTTTTTTTATCATGCTTGCCATGCAAATAACGCTCTGCTAGGGAAGCTCATCTATAAGGTTATGAACTGAATCTTTGGGTAACCAGTTTTACTGTGCTACCTCCAAGAGCCTAAATAGATGCTCATTGCCATGTTTTTGGATGGATTGCTGTAGAAAGATCAACAGTTATTAGACTTATGTCCTCTTGCTGAAAATAATCTCCCTCTATCCTTCTATTCTGATGGATAATTTTAAGGAAGACATGAAGCCTTGTTTGCATTTGTAGTGTTAGGTTTTAGCTGTAGAAGTATGTAATAGGTGCTGGCTTCATTTAAAAGTGAGTGAAATGCACTACCTTTTTTCCCCAGAAAACTATTTTATGTCGGCAAACTGGGTAGCTGAATACAATAACTCTTACTGTGGTCAATAAGAAATTATAAGCATTGAGGTATGGAGAGGACGCAGGATGACTACTTCACTGCTGCAAGAGCTCAAGAGGGACAAAATAAAGTACTTGTGAAGAGCCAGATGAAGGCATCCATAGATGTGAATTATTCCAGAACCTTATTCTGTCTGTAGCCTGTGCCAAGAGAATCACTAGTCATCTAATTTAGGCCAAATATACACCTGCTTTTCTGCTCCTTTTGGACTGTAACTACCATGTAGTATGTTGTGCTTATTTTCCAAAATAAGTAGCTCAATTTTCTTTTCTGAGTGTCTTTACCATACAGAAGATGTCAGATTCAGGCATGAGAAGCATTCCATAAAGACTGCCTTGTAGACCATGAAGAAGATCTGGCAAAAGAAGGATCCTCTACGAGATTAGTTTCTTGTAGATGACTGTGGAGAAAACCTGTGGGGGGTAACAGGGTCTCCTGTCTCTTCAGAAGCTCACTGTGGCTTCATGAGGGATCACAATGCAGGAATACAGCTCCGTCCCATACCTGTTTGAGCTGAATTCTTCCACAGCCGTGAATGGCCTCAAGATGTAGTTGTAGTGGCAGAGGGTCAGTTAGCTGAATGCTCTTTTCCATGTGGTGCTATTGCCATGAGTTTTATCATGTTCCTGAAATCGCCTTCTTCCATGCTTGGTCAATAGCCTGTCTAGTTGTTAAGATGCTATTGCTTCATTGTTGATATGAATTTAGCGTTGTTCTGAGAACACTTAGATTGTGTGTTCAGTGTTGGAAGCTGAAAATGTCAATTTTGGATGGCCTTTACCTGATTTTATGGTGATTAACTTAGTACGTGTTTAAAGGCTGAGATGATTCCAAATAGCTTTTATTGGCAAGCCTCAATGAGGGAGTAGCATGGAAGAGATGAGGGAGTGATAGGTTATTCCTGGTGAGATTCCACCTGGACACAAGAGGAAAATTTTTCACAGTCAGAACAACAGACCATTGGATTAATCTCCCCAGGGAAGTGGTGGATTCCCCAGCATTGGATACTTTTAAGATTTGGCTGGACAGGGTGCTGAGCCATCTTGTGTAGACCGTGCTTTTGTCAAGAAAGGTTGGACGAGATTATCCGTGAGGTCCTTCCAACCTGGTATTCTATGATTGTGTTGGGGTTTTTTTCTTTAACTTTCTTTTGTAATTCAGAATGTGTTACCTCATTTTGGAACATGCTGTCATCCTGTTTTACAGCAAAGGGGCTTTTTTGTGGCGGTTAGATTTGTGAGTCCTTTCATGGCTTCTGTTTTGTTGGGCAATTTCTCTTTTATATCACCCAGATTCTGAAGTGGAAAGAAGCTGGTGTTCATAGGACTACAACAACAACAACAAAAATCTCAAACTCTCTAAGACAGAATAGATAGAGTACACTTCTTGCAGTTGTTGTTAGATGTAATACAACTGCAGCATTTTGTTGCCTAGCCACAGCTGACTTGTATTGCATTGCAAGAAGCAACCTATCTCCTGTTAAAGCACAGCTTCAGCCTGAGAAAGAGGGTTCACAGCACAGAGGTGAGAGGTGAGTGAATTATTTCGGGTCACACCAGCAGGCCAGAGGCAGAGCAAGAACCAGAGCAAGGTGTGAGAAGCAGCCTGATACTGCTGGGAAGATAAGCCTTTGAATAATTTATTTCCCTAGAGGCATGCTACTCCCTTCTTTGATTTTGAGTGAGCTTTCACTTCAATAGGGCTAAGATTTAAACCATCATATTTACAAAAGAGGCTTTGTGATGTAGTTCTGAAGTGCCTGTCACTGTGATATTTTGGTTCCCACATAGTTGATTCACTGGGATTTGATCTTTGTTAGGAGTGGCAATGACATTACTCATACTCTACCTGTTCGTAAGCTCTAAAAATTCACAAAGGACACTTTCTTTAAGTAGTACCGGCAAGAGTCGCAGTTACCAACTTTCAAAGTAGCTGTGAGTTGAATTATTCCGGCTCGAGCTGGCAGCTTTCATACAATCTCAGCCCTTTCCAAGAAAGGGGTCTTCCTCCTGTTGCCTTTATCCTTGGTGGGGTAGCGGCAGAGAAAAAGCAGAGGTTTCTGCTCATGAACTGAAGAGGGATTTGTGCGAGTCGATGGAGGAGAAGGGTGCAGAGAACAGTCGGAATGGTTCCTCTCTCTCTCCACTACACCTCTGAGCCGAGCTTTTTCTCTTCCCATTCTCTTTCATGGATAGCAGGTCTGGAAAGGGGCAGAAAGGAGCTCTGCCTTAAACAGGCAGACAAAAGTTCCATCAGACACCTTTCACTCTCAGCAAAAGTATGAAAAATGGTGGTGTTAGGAATCTGTAGAGTGAAAAATTATTGTGGTTAAAATAGATGTAATGAAAGCAAGTACAAGTGGTAGTAAGAATGTTAAAGTTAAATTTAAGGACTTCTGAACATAGCATCTCTGTGCAGATAAGTGTATAATTGCATGTTGCAAGGTAGTATTAGTGTCGTTCAAAAGTCAGCACTAAAATTCATTGCACAATGTTATTTTTAACATTTTTCTGATAAGTGTGGTCTCTAGACTATCTACATTTTCCTAACCACTTGGAAGAACTCATGAGACCAGACAAGAACTGTTGATACAGTTGACTATATTTATAAATGATGATGCATTATAGCTAATTTGTTATAAACCATCCTATTCATAGATTGTATTAAATTTGCAAGTGTTATCAGTCAGCTTTCTGCTTTTTTTTAACTTTTTGGGGCACTTTTAACTTGGGGACAGTACAAGTAAATGGGCTTGGAAATTAACTTTAAAAATCAAGCTTTTTTTCTCACAGATTCTCAGAGAACTACCGTGTGATTTTTGTGTTTGCTTGAGGTGTTATATTTATATAAATATATTTATATTTATTTGTATAAAATATATATATTTTATATATATATTCTACTGAGATGCCATTGTCTCAAAGGAATAATAAGGAATTGAAGCCTACCCTGAACTAAGACTATTCTTCAGCAATACGATACTTTAGAAATTAATCTCTCCTGGGGTCTTCTAGGTAACAAGTATTCAGTGTTAACCTGCAAATCTNAGGGAAGTGGTGGATTCCCCAGCATTGGATACTTTTAAGATTTGGCTGGACAGGGTGCTGAGCCATCTTGTGTAGACCGTGCTTTTGTCAAGAAAGGTTGGACGAGATTATCCGTGAGGTCCTTCCAACCTGGTATTCTATGATTGTGTTGGGGTTTTTTTCTTTAACTTTCTTTTGTAATTCAGAATGTGTTACCTCATTTTGGAACATGCTGTCATCCTGTTTTACAGCAAAGGGGCTTTTTTGTGGCGGTTAGATTTGTGAGTCCTTTCATGGCTTCTGTTTTGTTGGGCAATTTCTCTTTTATATCACCCAGATTCTGAAGTGGAAAGAAGCTGGTGTTCATAGGACTACAACAACAACAACAAAAATCTCAAACTCTCTAAGACAGAATAGATAGAGTACACTTCTTGCAGTTGTTGTTAGATGTAATACAACTGCAGCATTTTGTTGCCTAGCCACAGCTGACTTGTATTGCATTGCAAGAAGCAACCTATCTCCTGTTAAAGCACAGCTTCAGCCTGAGAAAGAGGGTTCACAGCACAGAGGTGAGAGGTGAGTGAATTATTTCGGGTCACACCAGCAGGCCAGAGGCAGAGCAAGAACCAGAGCAAGGTGTGAGAAGCAGCCTGATACTGCTGGGAAGATAAGCCTTTGAATAATTTATTTCCCTAGAGGCATGCTACTCCCTTCTTTGATTTTGAGTGAGCTTTCACTTCAATAGGGCTAAGATTTAAACCATCATATTTACAAAAGAGGCTTTGTGATGTAGTTCTGAAGTGCCTGTCACTGTGATATTTTGGTTCCCACATAGTTGATTCACTGGGATTTGATCTTTGTTAGGAGTGGCAATGACATTACTCATACTCTACCTGTTCGTAAGCTCTAAAAATTCACAAAGGACACTTTCTTTAAGTAGTACCGGCAAGAGTCGCAGTTACCAACTTTCAAAGTAGCTGTGAGTTGAATTATTCCGGCTCGAGCTGGCAGCTTTCATACAATCTCAGCCCTTTCCAAGAAAGGGGTCTTCCTCCTGTTGCCTTTATCCTTGGTGGGGTAGCGGCAGAGAAAAAGCAGAGGTTTCTGCTCATGAACTGAAGAGGGATTTGTGCGAGTCGATGGAGGAGAAGGGTGCAGAGAACAGTCGGAATGGTTCCTCTCTCTCTCCACTACACCTCTGAGCCGAGCTTTTTCTCTTCCCATTCTCTTTCATGGATAGCAGGTCTGGAAAGGGGCAGAAAGGAGCTCTGCCTTAAACAGGCAGACAAAAGTTCCATCAGACACCTTTCACTCTCAGCAAAAGTATGAAAAATGGTGGTGTTAGGAATCTGTAGAGTGAAAAATTATTGTGGTTAAAATAGATGTAATGAAAGCAAGTACAAGTGGTAGTAAGAATGTTAAAGTTAAATTTAAGGACTTCTGAACATAGCATCTCTGTGCAGATAAGTGTATAATTGCATGTTGCAAGGTAGTATTAGTGTCGTTCAAAAGTCAGCACTAAAATTCATTGCACAATGTTATTTTTAACATTTTTCTGATAAGTGTGGTCTCTAGACTATCTACATTTTCCTAACCACTTGGAAGAACTCATGAGACCAGACAAGAACTGTTGATACAGTTGACTATATTTATAAATGATGATGCATTATAGCTAATTTGTTATAAACCATCCTATTCATAGATTGTATTAAATTTGCAAGTGTTATCAGTCAGCTTTCTGCTTTTTTTTAACTTTTTGGGGCACTTTTAACTTGGGGACAGTACAAGTAAATGGGCTTGGAAATTAACTTTAAAAATCAAGCTTTTTTTCTCACAGATTCTCAGAGAACTACCGTGTGATTTTTGTGTTTGCTTGAGGTGTTATATTTATATAAATATATTTATATTTATTTGTATAAAATATATATATTTTATATATATATTCTACTGAGATGCCATTGTCTCAAAGGAATAATAAGGAATTGAAGCCTACCCTGAACTAAGACTATTCTTCAGCAATACGATACTTTAGAAATTAATCTCTCCTGGGGTCTTCTAGGTAACAAGTATTCAGTGTTAACCTGCAAATCTAAGTAATCTTAAAAAAAAAAAAGCCAAACAAAACAAATCCCAAACCCAACTTTTTTTTTAGCAAGCTCTGTACTACTTTCAATCACTCTGAGTCTTTTTTTATGATTTTAAATTGATCGGTGACTGTAGGTGCTGTACTATCACTTTTAGCAGCAACCTCAGCTCGCTAAGAATCCTCTCCCTGAGGAATTAAACGGATGAAATTTTAAAGATTACTTGTATCACTGTTGCCAAGCTACCTGACTCCTCTGCACTTGCTGACTGGAGCCTCAAGTGCCAGTATTTGCCCTCCTGCTGTTGCTGTGCAGGTGTTGATTCAGCACAGTTAAAGGTTAGAGTTTGAAAGATATATAGCACAAAACCATAAATTCACGACATGATTGGGATTTGTTATTATTATTTTTTTTTCAGAAAAGTTCACTTAGATTTCTACAAGCACTTTCTTACAGGTAGAAAATGGAATTTTCTGGCTTGCAGATGCGTCATTCATTACCTTATTAATCTGGCAAATATGGCAGTGTTTTGTTTGAAGTGTACATTATTAAAATTTGCTTTTTTTGTGAATGTTTGTGATTTCTGAACTAGTCATTAGTACTGATCAAAGCAGTTGAGATTGACTTAGTACAATTTAGTCACTGTGCCCCAACTCTACTCAATCCTGTGTCAACTTTTACTACTTATCTTGTAAATTGTATCATCTTCTTCATGGGAATTGGAATTTATTTGGTATTTATTCAGCATGTAGAACAGTGGATCACAGTTTACGTGATATCGTGAAGGGCACTAAATCCAAGTGAGTAGGAACAATAACTCTAATATACTGTCTTAAGTTGAGCCAGAAATAAAACAGCTGCTTCAGTTTGAGACACTTGATCTTTAATCTACAGCATAAATGAGTCAAACTCTAATGGGTTCAGACACTCAACTCTTGGACAAGAATTTACTCTTGGAAGGGGGCAGCTAGTCTTCTGTTTTACTGTTATTGTTTTTGCAGGTGAATGTGTGTGTAAAGGCTGTTCTGAATGTTTTCTTAATGCTGTGATCTCACAGGACCAAAAAGTAAATAGTGAAAACCAAACCTTTGGACCCTTGTTTCCCTTTTATTCCTGAAACAGCGAAGCCAAATGCTTGCAAGTTTTGCAAAAGTATTTCAGTCTTTCTATAAGCATTGTTTCAATATTCTAAACCTGCTGCTCACAAAACTCCCACTGGATTATTTTGGACAGTTTGAGATTTAGCAGAGTGAACAGGGTTTCATGAGCTGTTAGAAACAGGTCATGAATTATGATATATTTTTTTCTACACATTTTACCTCTGACTGAGCTGCAGAGGGTCGTTCAGCACTCAACACTATTAAAAAAATGGTTAACAGTTAAATCATTTATAATTTAAGAGTAATTGGAGAAATCCTATAGAAGATAAAATGCTTTCCATAGGGAAAGATGTGAGAAACTTTATTTTCATAGGTTATTCCACAGCCTGTCCTAAAGATCCATTTTGTGTTCTGAGGCAGCTACAGATAAGCAGCAAGATTGAAGATGATCAGATGATCACTGTGAGAGACTTAAATGGCAGCAAAACTTACACTTTTTTTTTACCTTTTTATTTATTTATTTTTTAAAGGCATGGACCTGAATATCCTTTAACATGAGGGCATTCCTGGGAGCACAGAAGGTTTGGGAGCACATCTGAAATGCTTATACACCAACACACACAGCAGGAGAAAGAAACAGGATGAACTGGAAGTGTTGGTCAATGTCCAGAGCTGTGACATCATTGGCATTAGGGAGACTTGGTGGAATGAGTCCCATGACTGGAGCGCTGGGATGGAGGGCTACAGGCTGGGCAGGTGAGGTGGAGGAGTGGCACTTCATGTGCTTGAAAGGTGTTTTAGTAGTAAAATAAAGGGTTGTTGAGAGAGTGAGTCCATCCTGAGGTGCCTTTCCTGCCGTTCCCTTTCAGACTCTGCATGCTGCTCAGTTGACATCTCCTTGTTCCTTCTGGGCCTTTTCTGAATCAGAGTCTGAACAGAAACTAGTTGCTTGCAAATATAAGGTGCTTTCAGAAGGAACAACTTCAGATTAGAAATTAAATAATTTGCTAAAGCTAAATTTGTAATGAAGTAATTTCAACAGCTGGAGATTCAACTGTAATGTCTTTTTGGCACTTGCAGTTAGGATCAGTGATGGACGTGGCTATATCTTTAGCTTGTATCTTGATTAAAAAAAACATAGTTATTTTAAAAGGTTAACTGAAAAGGAAGTGATTTGTAATGCTGTACATGTTACATCCCTCTGGTCCTCATGGAACTAAAATTAGAAGCTTCTTAAAAAGGACGCACTCTTCGGAGCCTCAGCACATACCTAAATTACAGGCCTGATATAAAGCTATTTAAGATCAATGTAAGTAGCTTTTTCTCTTTGAAGGCTTTGAATTGGCTTCTTGGTGTAATTTGAAACAACTCTTTCTATTTGAAACATCAAAACGGAGTCTGAAGCTTTCAGGCATCGACCATCCCATAGCCAGGATCATACAAAAATTCACAAACTGAAGAAACACTGATGTCAATTTTAATGTTATGTGTGAAAGAGTATTAGTATATCTTTAACATGTCACCTGAGATACTAAGTAACTTAGACCAGCATTATTTTAGTATTAACTAGCTGTTTTAAATAAACTGAAAAGATATCGGACATCCTCAGTAGTTCTAGTAATCATGGAGTTTATTATACCAAGCTAAGTGTATTGTTGATAAATTTGAAGTTAATTTTCCTGATCCATTATTCCTTAAATTGTACCTATAGAATAAAATTACTATACTGTCATGAAATGAGAGACACAGAAATAATTTCTGTATAGGAAGCAGAGCAATTTCTTAGAAGCACAGGTCGCTTAATTTGGAATTCTGTCAGTTATGTAAAAAAAAAAAAAAAAGAGGATATCCACAGTGACAAAGTTGTACTTTTTTTTGGTGGGGAATAATGTAAATCTGTTTTATAAGCAGATTATTAAGATTGCAGGTTGTATGATTAAATCAAGGTGCTTTAAAACCTGAAATGCCTATTCTTAGCTTCTGCTATGATTTATGGTATCAAACAGAGCAGAACAAATTTTCAAAGAAATTCCACATAGACTTACAGTGGCAATAAACTATGACACAGCCATTAAAAAAAAATAAATCTGTTTTTGATGCAAGAATGTCAAGCAATGAAGAATTAGCTACCACACCAACACTTGTTTCAGTGTTAAATTACATTAATTTAAACATGTGCTTCCTCCTTGAAAACTGAATAATTTTTTTGGTGGGTTTTTTTGTCATCAAAATTTCTCAAAGGCAGGTTGTTGGGTTTTTTTTCTTTTTAAAAAATAAAATTAATTGTAATGGAAAAGTAATCATAATGTAGGTTTCTGTGAGACACAAACCCAATCTTTCATGTCAAAGTATGGTGAGGAAAATGGAAAATGCTCTGATGCACAAAGATGAGCTCTGTGGCAGATGTTCCCCTCAGCTGGAGCCCACACCTTCCCCATCCTTTGATTGCCCAGCCCCTGGGAACTGTTGAAGTAACCCATGACTCCTGGTCCAGGCTTCCCACATGAGGAATCTGTAGCGTATAGGAGAATTAATTTTTCCATATTTTGTCTGAACATATGCTGTTCAGACACAGCAATGAGACCTGGACCTGAGAATTGAGAAATGTTATCAGGTCCCCCCCTCAGCTGTGGCTGTTATAGTACAGTGCTCTGGTCTGATTCTGAATTTCTTGAGTGGAATAGTACTCTTTGTGCTCAGTAAAATCTGGCAAAGAATTTTCATATTCTGTATTTTATTGAACTACTTAACAGAGCTTGCTTGCTCACCACAACAAATGCAATTAAAAATTTACATCTTTTACTGTTGCAAAAAATGGACACATTAGGCAGTGTTCACTTAAGGGATGTGGTCTGAAATGAAGTGTAGAAAGGAGGAGTTGCTTTTTCCAATTCCTAGTGGTTTTGTCACTAGGGGTAATGTTTAGTAGTTTTAGCACTATGGGTTAATGTCAGATACGAGACTAAAGCTTGACTCAGATAAGCAATAAAGAGTTCTTCCATACTAAATTTTTCCCCTAGTCTGCCCTTACTGCATCCATGAACTGATGAACAGTTGCTAAGGCTTGGGAAAAGCAAAGGTGCTGTTCAAGAACAAAAGCTTCATTTTATTGACTGTTTCTTGGCATCAAGGAAAACCATATGTTAAGATTACAAAGGAAAAAAACTCAGTGATAAAAAGAGATTCTTCATTGGATGTTTTTATATAATATGACTTAGTTTTGCTGCACAATTGAGCTGTCATCTTAGTAATATCTTTTTTTTTTTTTTGCCTTTCAAACTACTGTTAAAATGTCAGGCTGGGAAAATTGAAATATTGTAGAATGGCAGCACCTGATAGCTCTGGTAATTAGAGTCTGCTTAAGCCTCTATGCCTCTACTTTCAAAATGCTCCGTGACCTATTTTGTTAGAATTTTCCTTGTAAAACTGAAGTAGTCTTGGAAAACTGTATGTACTGTGCTTTTACGGTACCATAAATGCCTGTTTATTCAAGTCTTGGATGAAGACTGAAAATGAATGTTTGTCATTGCAGTCAACTGTGGATATGCATTTATATCACAGCTTGTACAGTTTAGTGCATGAAGCCTTATTAATTACAGCTTGAAGCAACACTTGGCTAATATTTTCTCATGACTTTCACACTTTTTTACAGTTTACTGTGAGTAGATGAAGGAAACTGCAGGATTCCAGCCAGTGTTGTTCAGAAAGGTTCTCACATTGCACTTCCAGTTTCGGAGGACATATTTTAACTCCTGGAACAAAGGAGGCAAGTGCTCATGTCCAGTGCTATTCCATCAGGATGTGGCATGGGTTGCATATTAGTCTTTGAAATAGTTTTGTTATTGTGTAGATAATGTATGTTTCAAGGGCTTGGGGAGTGAATCAGATATTTGAGTGAGTGCAGTGACACTAGGGATCTGAAGTATGTCATGCATGCTAAATATTTTTTTACTGCACTGCATGGAATAGTGAGTTAATTAGCTAAAAAGTTTATAGACACACAGATTTTCTGCTATGCAACACCGCTTAAGCAGCGTAACAATGTTTTGTTACCATGATAAGATAAGCCTATTGGTCAGCCCATTTAAATCTTAAAGGCTTAAATTAATAATAATGGTATAGATTGATTTGTTGGTATTTTTGGTCACTGTTTGTTTTGGTTTGGCTTTGGTTTCTTTTTTGGGTTTCTTTTAATAACAATTGGGTTATAGAGCAGAATTTCCCAAAAACAAGTAATAAATTAGAAAACATAGTTGCAAAATAAATGAAATGGTCTAACAAGTACAGAAATCTTTCAGGGAACTTGCAAGACTTTAAGTCTCTGTTCTCTTTATCCAAATACTGATATGTACGGAGTCTTTTTATCTTACCTTTCTACAGTAAGTTTTCCAATTGGAGAGTTCATGTAGTTCAGGTTTAGCAGCAGTAATCTTCAAAGAGTTTTTTATTTTAGTGATGGTGACTGTAGATGTAATCAAGGTCTGTGAAACTGAAAATAGTCACAGTCAAAAGTTTAAGTCAAAAGTAATGTGTGGACTATATTTTTTCAGAGATAATGTATATTTGATTTGCTTGCAGAGTTTCTTCATGCCTCTCTGAATTCTACAGCCAGAGAATTATTTTGTCAATGACATTGATAATAAGAATAAATAACGTATCAACATTTTAATAAGATCTGTTTAAAAAAAAACCAACCCAAACAACCCTACAAAAACACAGTTTTACCCATCTTCTTCCTCCCCTTCTTCCAAACTCTAAGCCTAAACCAGATAGAACTGATTTATAGATATGTGAGACATACAGATTTTGCAATGGCAAGAACACCACTTTTTTTCCCCCAAAACTGTAGAAGCTGCATTTTCAGAGATGCAAGTCAGATGACCTAAACCTGAGGAATGTCTAATAGTAATTTTGCCCCCTGAGGAGATAGATATGGACACAAAAAATACATTGCTACACATTATTTCATATAAAGAGGAAACTCTGTATTTTATTGAAGTTGTCTTTGAAAAGTTAAGTTTTTTCCGTGCATTTTAATTTATCGCTAGATTTCATTTCAAAATGAAAGAGTATTTTCAGGGTGAAGCAGAGTAATGAGGAGCATTTGAACAGAAAGAGGAGGAAAACATTCTAGATCCTGATTTTAAAGAAAGAGAAAGAAAATCTGATGTTTTAAGGCATCCAATTTACATCATGTGAGGATTTCAGCTGACTTGACTGTAAGAGAAAGGAGAAGCGAGAAGGATGGGAAAGCCTCGTGGACAGTGCCAGAAAATTCTGCTGGTTTTCCTTCAAACTGTTTCAAACTGCAAAGCAAGGACTGTCCCTGAACTTCTCCGTTCGCAGGGAGAACTTCTCTCACTCTTTCCACCCCTCAGATGGATGTGAGCTTCTGCTACTGTCACCCTGTCATGCTGGCCAGGGTCTCACAATTTTACTGAGGGATCTGGAGATGGAAATAATGGGGGAATACTTGACAAAACTGTGGAATTTTGTGACCACACAGATCCAAATGCTGAAGCATATCAGTATACACTGTGGTGCCAAGTGATGATGAAAAAGTTATTTTCTTTTTTAAAAAAAAAAAATTTTTCCCTTTGTTGCACAGCAGAGAAAAACACAGAAAGAGTAAATTATGGGATGAAAAAGAGAGGAGAAACCAAGCCAAGAAGTTTAGAAAAGACCTTCCCTTCGTGATTCTGTGCTAATGACCAGGCAGAGTGTTGCACAGCATACAGAGTACGTCTGCAGAGTTCCTTAAGCATTTCAGCACGCTACCTGCTAACACAGGAAAGAATTAGACTAGCACAAGGCAGTAGATAAGTTTTCTGTGCACGTATCCCAGCTGGTCTGATGTTCTGGCATTCAGACATTAGTGTCCCCGAGTAATAAATATTGCTCAGGAAAAAGAAGGCTCCAGATACTTTCTTTTCATGGTCTAATTCTTCTGAATTATGCCAAGACAGCATTTGACATATATCAATGAACAGAATAAACAGGCACAAACACTACCTGGAAAATGCAAACCCATGGGGGAAAAAAAAGTCTACTTTTTCATGTAATAATGTCCTGACACTTGGAAATCTAAGCTTAGAGCTGGCCATCTGTGAAAAATTAAACGTGTTAATATAGATGTGGTCAAATGTTTTCTTTAGAAGATTAAAATAACACTGTAATGCAAGAGCACTGAATCTTCCCAGTGGACTTAAAATAGGCAAAGAAAAAGGTAGCTACAACTCTCCCTGTATTTTCAAACAGCTTTGGGGGCAATGCTTTCTTTACTGGAAGAAGTAATTGCACTACCTTAATTAAATTTATTATGTAATACAAAGGCTGGGATAATGGATTGGGATTGCTAGCAAGATTTTATGGACTTTCTCTGAGGACAAATGATGCAAAAGAAAAAACTCCTATATTTGTAATTGTTATAATATGCTCATGCTCCCAAGAGGAAATCTGGAAAGAAAGCACTGATTATAGAAGCTTTAGCACTTTTTCCCTGAGATGGCTGGCAGCAAAGCCAGATGTATGCCATTCTGTCACAATGCGTAGGCCTTAAAAGAGGTAGTAGAAAGTGCATCTGAATTGACATAGGTGAGTGGTAATCTCAAGAAAGAAGTAACAAATTAAGCTACTGCTATGGAAAGAAGAAATATAAGTGGGCCAGGACTTCTCCAGTCTATTCTTAGGTAAGGGAGCAGCTCTGGCCATGCTTTTTTAATGAGAAGAAAGGACACATGAACTCAGAAAGTATGTGGATGACTTAAACCTTTTCTAGAATGTCTACAAGGCTGGCAGGTGTCTCTCTTTTTTTTTTTTTTTTTTTTTTTTTTTTTTTTAAATAAGAGGTTGCCTGTAATGTTCTTGGTGATGTTTAATGGGAGGTCCACTCGAACCCAAAAGCAATTAAGTACTAATAGTTACAAGAAGAATAAGAAGATGCCCAAAAACCTGGGAAGAGAGAGGTGGGGAGTAGAGTTGTTGGCAACCTGCAGTGTTGATGAGGAAGCTAGAAGCAAAGCTGATGTGGCAACCATTGCACACTATCTCAGAGACTCACCTGTTCTCATCAGTGACAATCTTCTCAAGCCACCTGGGTAAAAGTCAGGATAAATTTAAGGAGGACTGACCTGCAATTGAGCTCTGCTACCAAGACAGCTAGTGTCCTCTTTCTGTTCAAGGTCCTGGTCTCAGTAACTGCATTGCATTCATGCTTCCCCATTCCTTCTGGAGTGAACCAAATACTTCTTGTTGACGTGAAGCTGCGGTAGTTAGTCCTGAGATGATAGTTTGCTGCAAGGTCTGTCCCAGACAGACAGTGCACAACTTGGTTTCCTTGGACTAGAAAAGCTTCCTACTTGCCATGTAACATTGCCGTTTCCTCCAGCATCCTCCCAAGCATGCAGTGCTTCCTCAGAACTGTGATAGTAAGTGAAGTGTTGTCTGGACATTATTTTAGATACTTTTGGGAAAAAAATCTTCTTGTTTTATCTTGGGGCTGTAAAGACATGCAAAACCATGAGGAGAGTAGGCAAAGTGCTATGCATTGTTTGTGCACGAGTCATCTCCACAGGTTACTAGTTCTGAGCAGAGGGAACGTCATAGGCAGCAGGTCTGTGGCCTAGGTGTCTCTCTCCACAAGGCAGTTTGGATGTAGCCTTCATGCTTCCTGTAGCAAGTGGAAAGAAAATCAAGGAGGTAAAAATAAACCGCTGAATTTCATTACGTGAATGATACTGACCAGAACTTGTCACATCAGAAAGTGTTGCAAAAAAGGAGGATTTCAGGCTGGGCTATCGGTAAACAACTTCAGCATCCTGGAGGCTGACTGGATGTGGCTTCACCTATGATAGTCAGTATGACAAATTGTTATTGTTAAATATGCTATAAAATAAAATCCCCACCCAAATAATGTGAAGCTGGAGCAAGAATTCAGTTGCCCGGTGCTGACATAGTTTACTAAAATATCTACCGTGCCAGGTTTAGATATGGACAGAAGTATCAGAAGTGCATCACTGAAATGTCACGTTTTCACAAACAATGTTTGTATGATCACTGAGTAATTTTGTTTTAATATCTAACATATTTCAGTGTATTTATGGAAATATTGTGTACCAGGATGGCAACAGCTGAAGCAAGATATGGGCAAATTGACCAGATGTAAATTGACAGTTTTCATACATAAATTCTGGTATAGCACAGATGATTAAACATAGAAAACTCATTATCAGAGGAAGAACAGCTATATATAAAATCCATGTACTTCCAAAGCTAGCAAATTATGAGCGAGGATTGAGATCTTGACTATAACAAGAAAGAAACTGGGCTGAGAGCAGTAAATGCAGTTTTAAAATTAAACTTAACTAGAATCTGCTACTCAAACATTTTGATTTAGCTATGATTTGACAAGCTTCCTCTTTTCTGTTAATCACAACAGGGCCTTCTGTTAACTCATATGGCCTGTTGAAGTCTGAGCAGAATGCAGCACTGGAGAAACTGTACCCCTCTTCCTGTGATTTTGAGTGATTCTTCTCTGAATTGCAAGCAGCAGCATCTGAGTTCAGACACTTTAGGCTTTGCCTTCTTGTCAGGAAGCAGAAATGGTCAGTGTGGTGTGGTGGTTTCTGGTTTTTTGGGTTTTTTTTCTGTTTTTTTCTGAGTTTGGATTTTAAAAAAAATATTTATTTTCCCTTTGGTGCTGATTCTCTATTCTTGAAGACTGTTTAACTAGATTGTGTGTCCTGGTTGCTTAGAGCACACACAGTTTTTGCTAAGAAAAGATGTCTTCCTACTGTTTGTATTTTTTTCTTGCATGTTACTAGAGGAAGCAAATAATGTATTTGTGTGTTGATGATGTCCTGTGTGTTTCTCTGAGATAAATGCATTCAGCCAAGCACACTTTTGTTTGCTTATTTCCCTCTTTGACTGAAGTACTTGTGAAATTGTAGGCAGCCATGAAATCAATGAGACTCAAGAGGTAAGGCTCTACTCAGAGCAAGAACTTTACAACTGGCTTTTGCATCAATAATCCATTGCTTCCTTAAAAAGCAATGGCTTCTTTAAATAGGCTTCTTCAAAGAACATTTTCAAAAGATATGAGTAATGAACTATTTCATCTTTCCACGCAGCAGCTACACTGGTCTAAGAGTAATAAGGGGCATGACAGGTGAATCACCGAATCTTAAAATTATTGCTCTTCAGCAATAACCTGTAATACCAAATTTTTTTTTGGACGTTCTGAAACGAACAGCTCTAGGGGAAAAGACATGTCTAGGAGAGAATACATTTATAGCAATTGTTAGGTTAAGCAAATAATAAGAGTTGTTAGTTAAAAATTAAAAGGGAGGCTAAATTTCATTTTCTGGGGAATGAGCGATTATAAGAGGCAGAGGATCTATACAACTCCCTTCTTAAGGCAGTCGAGGCTATTGTTGCCCTCTAAAAGTGTGTGCTGAAGCTTATCTGAAAAGTGATGTAAATCCACAAATCTCTGTTCAGTCACTCAATTACAGTTTCTCAAAAAGAAGGCTATGAGTTAAGGTTGTGTCAAAGCATGCTAGTTTCATTTCAAATGGCCTCTTAAGTAGTTGTAGCATTTATTTTGTCTTTACTAGTCAAAGTGCAAATTTTATTACACTTGTTCTCTGGTGTCTGTTTCCAGGGGTAATCACCGGTCATTCTTTTAACTAACAGGGATATTTTCATTACCACTGAATATTCAGGATAATAATTTTTGACCGTGTTCTTTTCACCAGCAGCAAAACCCAGTAAGGAATGAAGGTAAATGGTAGCGAAAAGTGTGTACCTAGAACAGGCTGAACCTCTCTTCATTGCAATTTTGAAGAAAAACTTTAGTGCTGGCCTTGATGAGAGCTTTTTGGCAAGTGGTGAAAGCAAAAATTGCGCCACTGAAAAGAGTAGCTATTTCAAAAAAGGCTTGAACGTAAGTGGACAAATAAATTTATGCAATTTCACATTGAGATCTGGCTTCTATCTCAAGAGGTAAAATTTTATTTATTTATTTTAGTTTATTTAATAGAGCAGAAAACTCTTTTTTCTAGAAATTCTGACTTCTAAGAGAATTGTAAATGTCTCCTTCCCCAGCTTGTGTAGAATTTCTCTGAAAAATCCAGAGGGTCTGCTCTCAACCTGTCCTGATACAACTGTTTTGCACTATATAGTGCCAAAGATGGTGCTTAGGTTCAGTCATGAAAATGCTTTCCAAGACTAGTAGTCAGTTCTCATACTTGCTGCTATTATTCTTCTTATCCTATTTTATGATTACTGTTCCTATCTTGTAATTAAGGCACCACTTTTGTCTCATGAGAGTGCAGAGATCAAGGGTAGGATCGTGCCGCTTATGAGTGCAATTATTTGTGTGGGGTAAAGATAACTGTTCTTATAGAAAAGCTGTCCTGTCTCATGCTGCATAAAATGTATTTGGACTCTTCATTCTTGGACCAGGTACTGTCAGCGCAACCTGTAGCAGAAAAAAGCTATAATGTATTAGCAAACAGAGATTCATCTTAACAGTTGTCACTTAAGCTCCTATTTATCTGCAGCATTCAAACACAAAATTCATTTTAGTGGGCAATAACTTAATCTGTACCATATTTCTAAATCTAGTATAAATTAATGATGGCACAGATGGTTTTCAAATGCTACAGGAAGAAAAATCCAGTTAAATAGATATAAATACTCCAAGTTGGTACATGGTTAGTTTAAAAAAAAAAGAAGAAAAAGTCTTCAAAATTGCAGAACTGATACTAACACACCAAATAAGAGTCCTGCAGGAGGCAAGAAGCCTTGGAGAAACCAATATAAATAAAAGTAATTTCTGTTTAAACTTTATATACTTTGACGAAGTGACTTGGGGATTTACATATTACTCGAAGAGTGAAGCATGTGCTTTTTCATGATAATCAGAAAATGTAGCCAGCTAATTAAGTTCTGCCCTCATGCTATGTTGAAAAAAGCAGTCACCAGAAAACAAACCTTTTTTAAGCTCTAGAGTGAGTAACTAAAAACCATGTTTGACCCTTTCAGTAGCACTTAAAAGTAAAGACATAATATTGAATTCAAGAGCTTCAAGATCCAATGCATTAGAGAGAAACAGCTCTGTATTTAAGAGGCTTTCCTGTCGGTGAAGCAAATTATTAGTATTTTTTTACTGTTACCTTTCCTAGTAATCCTACTCTAGATGCTGCTTATGAATGGAAATCTGCTTAGCTTTTTTTCTATATTCCTAATCAGAAAAGTACGTGCCATGCCTTGCTCATCCTAACATTTATGCAAACAACATTAGGGAAATTTGGCATATCACTATTCATAAAAATGAACTTTCTTATTTCAGCTCTTCTTATACACAGCTGTGTTCAGATGACAGTCTGTGACCAAATTCTCTTTATTATTGTCCCTTTTGATTAATTTTAAAATTATGAATGTTGCTTTGTGAGATGTTTAATTCAGATTTTCGTAGATTTTTAACTCATTTGAAAATCTTTGCTTTGGTGGACCTTATATGGTTGCTTGAAAGTTAAAGATTTACAATTTTTGTGTGAGTTTGTCAGATTATTACTACAGGGGTCTTATATCAGTTGCAAAGTTCCATATTTTTGTTTCTCTTCGGTTTAGTGCTAAATTATATAACTTATAGTTGATTTGTTTTCATTAATCAACTATCTGAACTCAACTCCTTGGGTATTGTTAAGACCCCTGATCCTTAGACTAGACTCATGTTGTACATGTTTATATATCATTAATGAATCTCGTAGTACCTTTGATAACAACTTTTAAATCAACTGCTGGTTTTCATTGCTACCCTGTGAATTAAGAGTTGAGAGCATATGCATTTGGGGTTGTGTTGCAGCTCATTGCTGCTACTTAAGAGATGCAGATACCCAAACTTCTCTGAAGACTTGAGAGAATAATTGTTATAGCTTTGTTTTGTTTCAAGCTCTGATGAAACAATGGTCATAGCTAGGCTTGGGAAGAATGTTAGAATAACATACCACCTTCAAAATATGAAAACTAAGGCTATGGATACTGGTATTCCACAGATACATTCCAAAATTAGTGTCCCATGGTTGGTATTATTAGGTATTGCAAAGTTTAGGAAAAATGCAGCAAACGCTATATCTAATAAAGCTAGTTCATTACGTCAGGCTGGGATAGCTAGCCGCCTCCTGCTGTGGCCATCATAGAAACTGATACCCAGCAGAATAGACCTTTCATCCTCCACTCTCTAAAATTTAATTCTTTTGTGGAACAATGCAAAGTTTGGGGTTTCTTTGGAGGGTGGGAAGTGGTGATCTTAAATTTTACATCTATTGTGGTTCCAGCCTATTCAAAAACTAACAAAAATATTTAGTTTCACTGAATTTTATATACACAAATCTTCCAACATAATCTATTCCAGTGAGATTTTGCTTAAAATAAATCTCTCTAGAATCTTCTCATTATGTAGCTTTGATCACCACTTAAGATTAGAACTGTTACGAAAAAAAATCTTTAAAATTTATTATATTGTGGCTGGAGTCTAATAGACCCAGTTTCAGATATGGTATTTGAATAATTTTGTTTATATTATGTTTTTCTATGTAGTAAATGCAGTGTCTTTAAAAATCTTTACACTATCTCATTGAGGGTGTGAAATAAAAACTTCCTTCTAATTGCAGTTTTCTTCACAAGACAGAATTTTAAGCCTTTTATATATTCTTGCTTTTTACAATATTTCTTTGCGAATAGCATTTTGTAAGGCAAAGTGAAATAACACCTTAATTTTGCTGTCCCTAATCTGCAGAATACAATTAATTACACCTATGTAATGACATAGATGATTTTTATACATGATTTTGTAGATGATTTTTTTAACACGTTCTAATATATCTTTTTAGAACAATCAGCTTGATGCTTAACTGTGTTACTTCTTTTGTCTCCTTGCTAACAGTAAAGTGTTAAAATTGTGATGCTAAGTGTTTGTCTTCATGCACTAGGGGACAATTTTAACAGCACTGTCACTGTGTACTTATACTTAAGGAAATTTAGAAAATGAATATGCTTACAGAGTTGTAAAATACTCAGATCTGTTCAGTTTTGTTTTGACCCTAGAATGCAGATTTTCTGTGAGAGCTCCCAGATTGCAAACTTAAATTCCGATCAGAAGATACGCTCACATAACAATGCAGTTAAGAGGATCTTTAAAGCTCAGTTAATAAGTGAAAGTATAGTACTTTTTCAACATTTCAAACATCTTACTGACAGCAAGTCCCAATTTCTGGTGCACAGGATGGTATTTCTTGGTCAAGGTGTATTGGTTTTTCTCATCTTTCAGGTATATTAAAGTCCAACAGCTCCTTTGATACTTGAAAAGGAAGTTTGAAAGAACTGTCAAAAATGCATGTAATATATGACCGGTATATAGCACAGTTCTTTTTTACATGACATAAACTTGTAAACAGCCATTGTGCTTTGGATAAACCAAGCCTTCAGCTGGAAACCTCATAGTACAAACCTAAAGGACAGAAGCTGTCACACACTCTAGCAATCTTATATTAGTTAACTCCTCTTATTGATGATTTTTTCCAGTTCTCACCTATTTTTAGAGACTTGGTTTTGAAAATATATTCCACAGGTAGTACATTAGTGGTGTAGTGCCAAAACTAGAATGTGGTACAGCAGTGTATATATTTACTTGACTGTAATATAAAAGGATGGTGTTTTTTCCTAATAAAAGTAGTAATTCAGGAAATATTTTCAGCTATCTATAGACATTTCCAATTAAAGGATGGTGTGTTTAAAATTTTGATTAATGTGAGCAAGGCCACATTTGTTCTACGTCAGGAATTATATTCCAAATAGCTGCCCATTTAACAGCATGATGAAAAAAGGTATTGCTTTGCTATTAAGAAAACTGTAACATCTTTATAAAGCTTTACTCTGCTTACATGTGACTTAAGGACGTGAAAGATATTACTATGTAATTAAGGCTTCATGTTAAATACAATTGTGTAGGACTTTGAAAGAAGAAAATTATAACTTCAGAAACTATCACACTCTGGACACAAAGCCTTCTTGTGTATAATAAATAGAGATCTTTATTTCACCTTAAGGCAGGTGCTGACTTAACCTGCTTTAGTATAGAACAGGTCAGACAGAATAATTTTTCTGTATTTCTCCATTCCCAGCATCCTCAGCTATTAAGTTCTGCCAACTTGCTTCCAGTCATGAGCAAGTAAGAGCAGAAGGAAGACGGTGTCTTACCGAAGGTTCTGGAGGTGAGTGGAAGGCTTCCTGGGCAAGGGGAAGGCACAAGCAGCCGTGCTGTCCTGGGAGGAGGAGGAGTTGTTGGCCTAAGCAGTGTGGGAGGGTAAGGGTCTAGCATGTAGATCCTGAGCTCTGAGTCAGTAAATAGCTAGACCATCTCTTCAGCAATGTGTCCCAGGTGATGAACAGTGGAGGGAAGTTGTTATTCACCTACCATTCAAGCTTAATAAATCGTATGTATTGAAACGGCACTTGCTGCTTTCCATGGTGGAGAACTAAAAATTGCTGGAGATACTGATCCAAAAAAAAAGAGCTTAAAAGGAGGAGATCTAGTCTGTGCTGTTCTTATTTAAAAATGAAAACTAGGAAAAGATGTCCATTGCTGGATAGATCAAGATTTTATTCATAAGAAACAGGGAAGGGAAGAAGGCACAAAGGCCCCATTTCTCAGGAGTATTTAAATATCTAATTCTCACTAAAATTCTGTGAATTATAGGCATCAATATAAAATACCCAAGAAAATATGAACAACATTCTTCAAATCAATTGCCTTCTTTTATGTTCCTTCTTCCGAGAACCTTCTTCAGAATGTGACCTTTTTAAATTGCATACTCCAGTCTGTAGCACCCAAAAGACTAATTTTTTTCTCATGCTTTTAATATGTTTCTGAACAAACAACAAACAAAAAATTGTCCCTCAACTTCTTGTTTCAGCTAGAAAACTAACTTATTACAGTTTTTGCAGCTACAGAACAACATTCACATACATTCAATATTTTTATAAGAGGATGATAGCAGCTGGTAAAGGTGAATATATGTAAATAAGTTAAAAGATTTCCTTTTATCTGTTTTTCTACTCCTTTCATTATCTGATTTATTAAGAAAAAAAAGTTTAATTTTCTGAGGGGGGAAAAGAATGAATTGTAATAATGCATTTTCTCAAAACAGACTGAAAAAACTCACTCAAATTCGCCTTGGGCTCCTGGAAATAAGTGATACTGAAGTCCATTCGCTGCTGGTCTAAGGTACGGTTTTGTCTTGAATTTCCATTGTTTTGGGAGTATTCTGGGAACCAAAAAAAAATACTGTAACAGATGGTGAGAGCCTATAATCAACAGGTCAGGAAGCCAACTGGAATAACAAAATTTAGAGTCAGCAGAACATTGCTTTGTCAGTTTAATAAGAAGATGGCTTACAGAGAGGAAAGTTCAGCTTGAGCTTCTCTACTATTACCTGTATTTCACTCATACATAGACAGAAACAGTTTTGACTATTTTAAAAGCTGAAAGAAACAGCAAATCATGTTTTATCCTTAAATCAACTGCCTATAATAAACAAATTACCTATAACAAATTTCACTAATTTCACCTCACTGTTCTTTTGAACAGTAAAAGAGGTAGTGCAAACTTGGCTAATTGCTGACTGTGCTTTTCTTGATTTCCACTGTATTCTTTTGTTTCTGTGTATTTCACACTTGATTGTAGTAAAGAGTGAAATTACCAATCAGTATAAAGCGGTTCTGGATTATCACCTTGCTGGAATTGAGCAGAGGAACAAAAGGATCTGTAAGGTGGCTTTTTTTTTATTTACTTCATAGAACATAAACTGTATTTGTATGGGCTGCTCAGTTTCATAGCAGAAAGAGCAATGAATGTAAGAGTTCTTTTGTACAACTGAAACTGAAATTATGGGGTCACAAAACTTTCATCCAAGCAAATAAATTACATCAACAGATGTAATGTTTAATCACTTACCACATTAAATTGCACAAGCTAAAAACTGGAAAATATCGAAAGATCTTTCTTATATTCACTACTGCCTGTACAAACGGATGATTTCTCTGCATATGCAAAACTTCCTTTGCATTTTCTGGCAAGTAGAAGAGTGGAAACAGAGACACCAGTAAAACAAACTTGATACTGATTGCAGCTGCTATGGGGTATTGAGAAGGCTATTTAGGAGGACCTTCTGAAATCTAGCACTGTCTTGAATCTGTTAATTCCTCTCTCGCTCTCGCATGCATATTCACTATTCATACCCAAAATCCACTGCCTGATGTGACTGAATTTTAAGTGAACCTTTTGCCAGTTGTCCATTGCAGTGTGTCTTTAGGAAGACTTCTTGAAGCTTCTTCTAGCTAGAATATATTGATTCATTTAGCTTGACTCCTAACTGTGTTTATGCACGAGAAATGAATGTCTGGCCCTAAATTCTCCGAGTACATTTCTATGTAGTGTTGAGTTATAGTATGCATTTAATGATAAAATAAACGTTGGGTCTGGTTTATTCACCATGGCAAAGCAGTAATCACAGTTATAATTCTTAAAAAGAACCAGTTTGTGGTTCTGTTAAATTCTCTCTGTGCCTGACAGAGACACTAATGTCAATAAGATAACGCCCACATAAAAACCCTCAGGCACAGTCCTTGTCATTTCAAAATTGTAGTTATTTCTTCTAATGCTTTGCACTGAGTGATGAAATAGTTGGAAATAACACAAAAGGGGACATTTGAATTGTCTAAAACTGCCTAATATATCTTGGGACTCAGTATTTAAAACTACCTCTTGAATAACTGCAGGCATTAACTGTGGTGCAAATGCATTTCGTGCACCTGTATTCCATAAAGGAAACGCTAGACGTAAAATACAGATGGTTTTGTAACTGTTTGGGAATTTGAAGGATGAGGGAGAGGACAATTTCTGGCATTATTTATCAAGTAATTATCAAGTTGTGAAGTAAATCTTAGTCCACAAGAAGAAATTACATAGAGTATTTTGAAATAGCAGTAAAGAAGTGGTTTTGGAATGAAACGTTGATGCTCCTCAAAAGTTTTTTTTTAATGCAAAGTGTATGCCTTTAGGAATCTATTTTGGTTTTGCCTTAATCTGACTTAATTACATCTTTGAGATTTCTCTTTTTGTTCCACAGCATGAAATTCTCAGTTAGGGTCTTTAATTGCTGCGTAGAATTACTACTATGTCATGCAGAGAAACGGGCAAGTTAAATTTTCTGACTGTTGATGTGCAAGTAAGATCATGAAAGAAAAATGTGTTTTTAGCACCATGCTTTTTAAAATCTGTCTCCCTCACTGTACTTTCCATGTGTGTATTATCAATTCATCTTTAGTTGAATACACCCTGCCCTCAAGCAAAAACAATTGAGCTTGTAAACCTCTCAATTACTCTGCTAGTTTCATCCCAGGTTTTTCTACAGATTTGCCAAAGTTTCTGCAGCATGGGTCAGAGTTGATATCGGACTATTGTGTGACCCTCATCTCATACTGCTTCTCAGCAGGGAGTCATTATTTTGTTTAAAACTTCATGAAACCAAGCAGGCTGCAGTTCAGCTGAATCCTGAAATCAGAGAAATACAGTTGGCATGCGTACACATGAGCAAAAGCAAAACAATAGTAAAAAACAAGGCTAAACTTCTGAGGATGTTTTCTTTTACATGGCCCTCATTGATAGGTGATGTTTCTTCAAATGTGGTAGCTAATTTTAGATAGTGGGAAAAAAGGATGAATTGATTTTGTCTATTTTGCTAACCCTCTCTGAATATTATCATCAATGCGTAATTTATACATCACAAGAAAATGGGTTGCAGCAAAAAATGGGATTAAGCCTTTGTTTGCGCTGTCTTGTCAAAGCCCCTCTTCACTCTGAAGATTAAAAAAAAACATCATAGGAAAGGAGAAGATTAGATCTGAGGAAGAAATTTTTCACTCTGGGGGTGGTGAGGCATGGGAACAGGTTGCCCAGGGAAGCTGTGGCTGCCACATCCTTGGAGGTGTTCAAGGCCAGGTTGGATGGATCTTTGAGCAACCTGGTCTAGTGGGAGGTCTCCCTGCCCATGGCAGGGGGATTGGAACTAGATGATCTTTGAAGGTCCCTTCCAACCTAAACCATTCTGTGATTCCTGTCCGACCTGTTTTGGCAGAGCGGTTGGACCAGATGATCTCCGAAGGTCACTTCCAACCCCTACCATTTTATGATTCTGTGATTCTTTATTCTATCGATTTATTTTTGCTGGTCTGAAAAACTGCTATTAAAAATGTTTACCTCTTTGTACACGGGTACTCAAGTAAGAAGGCAAAGGAAGGGTACTTCTTTGTGTCATGACAAACTCAGGTCCAAAGGAACTTTCCTGACCCCAAGAAGAGATAAATGTTTGTCTCTTTCGAATGGCAAAGCAAGCTGTTGGGCAACTGTGTGGTAATATTTACCCTGACAACTTGGTTCCTGAAAAGACACAGGACTGAAAAATACCTTGTGTATTCAGGTGTCGTGTATTTCCTAGATTTAGAACATAATTTCCTGGATTTAAAAATAACTACTGAGAGATCTGTGGAGAAATTTGCTTTGGCAAGGCGTTTAATACACAGCAGTTACCAATTTACTTACCAATGCAGTTAATAAATGTAAATTTATTTTATGAGAAGCAAAAGAATCCTCTAGTTAAAAAAACGACAGGAAAATACTTGTTTTGTATTTGAGGCAGGCAATTGTTTTGAAGTGTATATAATACAAATCTTTTGAATTCTTTTCAAACACTTCAGAAAGGATGGACTATTATAAAATAAGGTTGGTTTGTATTTAAAATGAGATGTTATCTTCCAGCTAGGATGACACAATGATATTCTGTGCATTCAAAGTAAGGATTTTTAAGGAAGTGATAGGAAATTTTGTCTTTTTTTACTTTTTTTTTTCCCCGCTGTTCTGATTTGTTTACCATTGAAGGCCTCATGAGTTGGTCTGTATTCAGTAGGAGTTCATATTAAACTTCTGTGTTTAAGTAAAAGACTTAGAAGAAGCACCTTTTGTAAGTTATTAATGTGACTGTAAATGCAGATATGAGGATCCATGTAAACATAGACATCTACCCGAATTCTCACTATGGTTAAATATCAAAATGTGATCATATGAAATATCGTATGGATACTGTTTGGGTTTTTTTATTTTAGTCAGATGATATTTCAAGATGCTTGTCCTTGCCACCATCTGTATAAGGTTTGTACAATTTTGTCAGTTATGCCTTATTTTATTAATGTAGTACAGTACTATTTTTTACTTAGCAGTGCTCTTCAGGAAAACTTTCTGAATGAGAAATATTTAAATTACTTTGTAACTTCATTGTGTATTTTAAATGGTAATTTTATGTACTCCACTTCTCAGGCTATTGGTTTCAATAAGCTTGTAAGGTTTAGACAACCCTTGGAGAATTCTAAGGCTGCACATTCTCCATGAAAATGTATGTTGTTTAATTAATTGCTGATTTATTAAATGATGATTAATTAATAGGAGGAAGTTATTAATGCTTCCTCAGAGGACTGAAAAAGTGTTCCAGCCAAATTTTCTGAATTTATCCAATATATGTGATGTCAGAATAAAAATCAGCACTCCTAAATGGGTTTTTACTCTGTGGGCAAAAATTTCCTTTAGAACTGAAAATCTGCAATTATACTTTTATCCAACATTACACATGTGACTTTAAACTGGTAAAAATCTGTAAATCTCCCACCACTTGGATGCTGTATCCTGCAGCCTTACCAAAACCATGCCAAAAAAAAAAAAAACAAACCCCAGGAGAGAAAAATGCTTTTTTTGGTAACATAATACTGGTACAGCTGAGAGGGACACATGCTTTTTGTGTCCATCTTTCACTTTACTCCTACTTAAATTTAAGCTCAGGCTGGTGGAACCTCAGGTGCATAGAGTCCAAGGACATTTCAGTAGTGCTCACAAGGTTTGCACTGTGAAATACTGTTTTCCCTGAGGAGGAGGACTTGGGATCAAAGAGCTTTTCATGGCATTTCATTTTTGGAAGTTCTGTTTTCACTGCAAAATCTTTTTGAGCTGTACACTTTATGGGATGCTTGATTGCTGCAGAATGATTATGCAGGGTCTCTTGATGTCCTCCCCTATGGAGCTGCCTACTGACCTACACACATTTGCTGCCCATGTGTTCATCCTCATGTGCACCACAAGCAATAAATTACCTTGTGAATGAAGGGACAGAAACATGCGCTAAACCTGATGATATCTGGGAAGCTGTGAAGTAAGGTCTTGGAAGATGGACCAGAACATCTAGGCTGTTCTTGTAGTATGGCTTGCAGGTGGTGGACCCAGCATTTCTAAATTTGTCTTTACCGGGCCTCCGGGCTGCCTGCCTTCTTAGACTAAATCTGACCTATACGATATGGCAGTTGATGGTAAATTAGACCCTATGACAATGGGTCTGTGGGATACTTCGTTATTTTTCATGACTTAAAGATTTAGCCAAGTATTTCAATATGAACATAATCTATTTCAAGAAATGCCCCCAACCCCCAAAACAATGTTGAGATCTATTTGCCCAACTCTGCACATGAACAGCTTCTATGTTTGGGAGTCAAATGTTATATCTATGTACAATTTCAGTTTCAGATAATATAGAAGTCTTGCCATCAATGAGAAGTTAATATGGTTGTCATTGAGCTTGCTAACGAGCCTATCTATAAAATTCAAGTGAAAGAAATCGTTGGAAAAGGTCTAAGGATTTGATTTTGTAAATGTTCTCTTAATCTTTAGTATGTAAAAATGAAGTGCCAGAATCAACCTTTAGGTACCACTGATTATTTTATATCTTCCTTCACCCATTTATTGACTCTTGTGCAAAATATGATTTTTCTAATTTTCTTTAAGCTCTAGTTTTTCCTATCCCAAGTATTTTTTATTGCTTATTGCTGAACCCTTTTGTAAGATATGCTGTATCTCTGAGATAAAAGTACTGGAAATTAATTATTTTTTAATTTCAGTAAAAGGCACGGTATTGATTTGTATAATAAAATTAATATTTCCAAGTTCAAAACAGAATGCTCAACAAAGTATTGATGATACCAAGGAAAAGTTTCACTCAGTTTACCTCAACTAAAAATGTTGCTCAATATTATCTTTGCTAGGATTTAAAAGGTATTTGACGTTTCCTTTACACTTTGTTACAAATCCAGCACACAAACTCTGCTTATGTGCAACGAGTCTTAGTTCCTGCTACCTCAAAGTCTGTATTTTAAGATTGATTTTACAGTGGTTTTTTAATGTGGGTTAATAAAGGAAACCGCGAAGAAAAGAAAGTTCAATATGCACGCAAAAGGTCTGCTTTAGTAATGTTTACAGCAGCATTAGAGCTTTTTTAAGATGACATTCAATGTGTCAACATGACAAGCAGGAGGAGGGAAGGGAAAAAGATGTTAATATCATGAAGATGTCATGTCTGAAAATGATAATACTGTGAAAGACTAATATTCAAAAATCATGTAAATTTCCAAATGGAAACCAGAACCTGTAGAATTTCCCAGCTCTCAACTTCAGAACTTTCTGTTGGATTGGAATTTGAAAGTAGTGAGAGCACAGTAAAGATCAATATTCATTTTCCATAACTTCTAAATTTACCTGCTATCTCCATCCTCCTGATTATGTGTGCAACACAATGTTTAAACTGATTTTTTTTCCAGTTCATAAGTTAATTTACATCATAAAAACTGGCAATTTAATTTCAGTGAAAGATATTCTGAGACTTCCATGCAATACTGAAAAAAATGGATTTATAAAGTTAGAATATGATTACATGTTAATTTGAAAACATTTAAAAATATTTACCTGTAAGTCAGTTACAGCCATTTAGCAGAAGAAATAATTACTACTTTTATTAGAATAAATAATGAACTTGGAGAAATGGATGTAGATGTTATCACTGGGCTTCCATTATTTCCCCAAGGCAAACTTCTCTGACACACACTGTGTACCTCTTATCTGCATTGCAGGTTTCTGTTCCACATTCTATTCTTGTTCTATGTTTGGGATTCCGAGGGATCTGCAGCATTGATCACAGAAGACCCTTTTGCCCAAAATGTGGTGATTGTTCCCAAATTTTAAGTAAATAATAGTAAAAGAGAATAAAACTGAAAATTAATTTAATTTACTAGGATAGTAGACTACATAGACTGTTGTATCTCTTTGTCACTATTCTTACTGCAATGTTTTACCGAAGCTTGAGATGTGCACTTGAGATAGAGATGTGGGTCAATGAAAATTTATTCCAGAATAGGTATGACAGAGCCCAAGGAAATATTAATTAAATGTGCAAGTAAGAGTCTGGGTGATCCTGTTGGTTTTCTTTTTTTTTTTTTTTTTTATTTTCCCCCTCTCTTGAGCTGTTCTGATTCCTTGATTTTAATATCAAGTGGAACTTCAAGGAACTAGAAATGAAAGATGGTGGAAAATAATGAATAAAAATCTTAACTGTTAAACAGTTCCACACTTTTATTCATGGGGAATGAAGCTAGTAATCAAAGCTAGCAGAAAGATTTTCAACACAGTAAAACTATCATGGGGGCATTATAATGAATCTGCAGATGTAGAGTGTGTTAAGACTGCAGTGGCCAACCAATTACTTTTGAAAAAGTATTTTTTGGGGTGAATTGTTCTAATACTCATGTGTTTTAATTGTGATGAAGTTTTTACACTGAAAGAGTCCAGGTAAAATGTTACCGGTATGGCGGCAGTTATGTTTAATGCAGCAGTGGCGGTTTGGTACCAACTGTATTGGTAGGTTAGAAATAGACTGGATGAGTTGAAGAACAATAGGTGCTGTTGTGTCGTCTTAGCAAATGCAAATTATTTTATCAAAGACACTTTAAACTTTTCATTCTGGCTAGATATCTTCCATCCTTGTGTAAAGAGTTCATGTTTTCTGTGTTTGACTAAATGTACCTGACTGAAAATGGAAGGCTTGGCATTTCCTTAATGATCACTCATAGCAATTTGTGAGGCTGAACCTGCAGGTATCAAAAGGTAATAATAGCAATAAAGTGTAAAGTGAATTTATCATAACACAGGACTATTTTCTTAACAACCATATATCTTTCTGAAAGGAAGAGTTGTGTCTACAGCCACTGGGAATGGGTCATGTGCTCAGATCAACAATGCTCTCCAGTGGTGCCCTGAAGAGTCATTGCTTTTTAGCAGCAAATGGAGCAAAGTGTTCTTCAGCAACCAAATGTATCTAAATCAATCAAAAGCTCTATTATCTCTGTAAGAGCATATATGGATAAGAAGCACTGCTAATAACTAATGCTTATCCTGTTGTGTGTTTTATCCCAGCTTTCCCAATGTGTCCCAGAGCAAGAAAACAAATCAATGTTTTTCACTTGAAGCTAAAATGTTCAAGGGTGATTTAATAGCACCTCTCTGTTAATGTGGTTTCCTCTCTCAATATGTAATATTTTATTGCAATGTGCAGATATGAATGCAGCATGTATAAAGCAGAAACCTCTGGTTTAAAAGTGGATCGAATTTAAGATTATAGCTTAATTTCAGGATTGTAGATGACGAGCACTTTAGCTAAGCGTGTTTGTGGAAGTTGTTGTGAAGGCTCTGGTGCCACATCTATATTCCTTTTAGTATACAAGCTAGAATGGTTAAAGTCAGCTTGAGGTTGTATGTAACCTCGACTTGCACCTTTGAAACATACCACAGATGCTAACTTTGGGTTTTGTTATGCTGTTTTCAGTGTCTAGCATAGCAGTTATGAGAGAAAGAGAGAGACACCATAGAAATTCTATTTTTCTTTAAGAGAAAATGAAGAGTTTAGAATATTGTAAAAAAAAATATTTTTTCTATCTATACAAAGTAACGTTCTATTAAGTGATAATCTTCTAAAGTTTATCTGCAGTAATTTTTTTTTTACTTAAGGCACAAACAGCACTTATTTTGTTGACATTTATCTTGCTAGGTATTAAAATTGTTTAGATGGCTACAAGTGATGAACTGAGAAAATACAGACATTAAAGAAACTTACGTCTGCATACCAGGTGTAGGAAGATATCTTTGAAAGTTTAAAAAGAGAACATTTTTCACCCTGTGGAGCTTTTTATGGAGTCCAACATATTAAATGAGCAAGGCCATGCAGTCACAAATAGAAGTTGTAATAAAATTCAGATACAGGCTTGATAGTTTGGATACAATAGATATATTTTGAAAGGTAAAATTTTAATATGGAACATCAATATTTGATAGTTTGTTGACTATTATAGAATTTGTTACCTGGTAGGCTAAGGCATTTGCAATAACTTGAAATATTTTAAAATGTCATATGAGGGAAATATCATGGTATTATCACTGGTAGTTTATTAAAGAATACTGCAGCTATTACAGCTGTTTCACAACTGACCATATTACAATTCTAATTCTAAGACTCTGATTTTGCATAGAGTTGTAACCTGTATTACCTTTCTTCCCTGTATTTGTCACACAGACTTATCCCAATAACTGGGTATGTCAGGAGGAGGCTTATGATAAATTAAATAAATTTATAAACAGCTTTTTGTGCTAATCTTTCAACAAATGCATTACTCTACAAATCTCTACAAAAATATCAACAAGTAGCTCATTCTTAACTTTGGTCCACAGCTTGGACTACTTGCAAAGTAAAGTGACTCATGTGGTGCCAAAGGGGGAAAAGATTTGAAAAAAGTTATTAAAATTTATGTAAAATTTACTGGATGAAATTTGCAATTTAAAATTTCTAAATTTTTTCAAATTTCCATCTAAGTGGATGTATCACAATAGAGCTTGACTTTCACATCTACAATAAAAAAATTCCATAATAAATAAGGAAAGATGCAGTTTACTGACTTACTGTCTCTGAACTTGATGTTCAGAGCTGAGTGATCACTTTTCCTTAACTTTTGCAACAAATCTGTGATAAACCTAAAAATATGCTGATTACACTACCGCTTGGGGCACACCGCAAAAAAATTGAGATCTGTTCTCCTGCTTTACTTCAAATAGGATGCAAGTGGCTTATTAAGACAATAAGTTATGAAGCAATAAAAGGAGAATCAAAAGTCCCTGTCTCACAGCACTACTTTGTCTCTTTGACTTGCTATCATTTTGGCAAAATGAAACTGATGCTATTTGCAGCTCGATGATAGATACAACTTCTGTACTTGCATGTAACATAAATATGGTTGCAAATAATGCCTCTTGTATTTCTAGCAGTAAACTTCACTTTGTATTTCAAATATGTTTGACAGGAAAGCATGAACTAGGAACTAATTTTTCTCCTACCACAGTCAGAGACTACATTTCCCTCTCTTAAGAAGGAACAGATTCTAAGCCCCAAGGTAAGTTTTATGCACTGCAACTGCACCGACTCCTAACCAAAACAGTCATTTTCAGAGGTTCATTTCCCTCCCAATAAGTGAAACGTTTGCACTGCCTATTCAAAATGAGACAACAAAATTATCTGCTAGCAACATATTTTCGGACTGCAGTTAAACACATACCTAAATATAAATACTATTATAAGATTAAAAATTCAATAATGCAAAGATCCTTTTAAAATTGTTGTGATTAGCTCTTAATTATGCAGATGTAATTAAAGACATAACTCATATGATATCTTTATTTATTTAGATAGAGCATGCACTCACAATTGATAATTGCTGAACCGTGTTGCTATAGTTACCATTAAATGAGACCATCTGTCAAAAGCAGATTTAGTACAATCATGGCTGTAGCAATTTTGCATTGAAAACCCCAACACTGAATTTAAAGTTAGTCTATATTAGGAGAAAGATACTTAGTCTTTAATCCTCTAGGCATTTAAAGGAACTGAACTATTCTTGAGGGACAGAGTTTGAACATTATTATTCTTTTATTATTCTTACAGCCGAAACAAAAGGGAAAGTAATACTTTGTCTTATGCCACCCCAGTTTAAGCAAGTAATTACTGAGGCTTGGATGTTAAATTCAGGTCCAGTGTGATTCCATTCAAATCATATAGCTATGCCTTGGCTTCAAAAGTACAGACCATCGGGGCAAGGTTTACAATACGACTATGTTTAATACTGGCCAAAAATAGGAACTTCTGTCTCCTTAAAACTTGGTAGTTTTGCATTTCGAAGTGAAAAAATTATGCTTTTGTCCTGGACTGTTTTGAACAGGACTTGTGTGTGCTATAAATGAAATGGAGTACAATCCAGTTCTGCCCTAAGCTCACAAATGTTTGACACTGTAGAATTTTACAGCCTTCAAATATCTTTTGTGACCAGAAGAAAATATTGACAGGATGAGTAAAATGAGGAAAATTGAAAGCTGGTATGCTTTAACTCAGATAGTTGCAAGCTTCGTTGGTTTTGGGTTTGTTTTGTTTTGTTTTTTGTTTGTTTTTTAGGTACCATTGGTATGAATCAGCAGTATCAGTGGTAATGAACTGACCTATATGCCATCACAAATAGATATGTGCCTTTCTTTTCTTTCCCTTTTTCACAGCACAATTTCAAATTTTTTTCCCTCCTTTCAAATATGGACATCAGCCTCTTACTTTCATCCTCTTCGCTTTCCAGCCTCCCAGCACCTATCCCTGCATGGTAGTCCCACTTCATTCTCTCCTCTTCCCCCACAAATGATCACCTGTTGCCCTCCTGCCTTCGCCTCACCACGAGTGACATTCGCTGTGTTGCTTTGCGTCTCCTTTTTTTCAGAAGCTTGGCCTATTACTGATGGCATTTCTGCAGCAGCACTATGCAAAGAACAGCCTGGGGAAGGACTAAAGATTTTATCTGACTCTCACAAGTGGTGGGCTATTGAAAGAATCATTTGAAATAGTTTACAAACAGAATGCTGAGAAAAAACACAGCTTTCAGTAAGTTTGAATGTATCATTACATTTTCTTTATATTCCCTTGATTTTCTAGCTAAGCTATAAAAAAAAGTTCAAAATCGGGGTAAACCGGCTATATCTACAGAATACTAGCAGCCTCTATTAACGATTTATGATGAATGTTTCAACTTTATGGCTCTGAAGCATAAGTGATGCCAGGTACTTTTGATTACAAAGCACTGGAGTATTTCAAGTGATGACTTTTTCAAGTAGCACCTTCTTGATATATTTTAATAAAAAAGATTTATGCAAAACCCACTATATTGGGTGATGTACTTAAAAGAAAAAGATATCTGATTATAAACACTGCAGTCAGGCTGCTTAAATACTTACCAAAACCACTGAAGTAGGGCAATAATAATGAAAAGTAGCAAAGTACAGCTTATGGAGATCAAGATTACACAGTTTTTAGTTCATTTCTGCACAGAGAAGTTGTAGATTATAGAAAAAGATGGCTATCTAAGTTAAAAAGAAAAAGGAAATGCAGAACAAAAACCCCCAGGAATTTGAACATCCACATTTATTATAAAAATAGCTATACTGTACAAAACAGAAGAAAAGATAGTCAGAGAAGTCAGGTAAATGCTGATACATTTTGTAGATTTTTTTTTTTTTTTTTTATGATCCAGAAGTGCTGTGAGGGACATTAAATTGGTTAAGATTGATGCCTGGCTTCTTAATAAGAAGTGAACTATGATATCTGTTCATCTTCAGACATTTCACAAAACAGAAAAAGGATAATTTTTAATTTTTTTTACCCAAAAAGCTAAATGCGAAGTATTAAAAAACTAAATTGAAGTTTTATGACCATGTTTAAAAATCAAATTATGTACTAACAATTTTTGGAAAAAATAGGAGAGGAAAACAAATTATATCATTTGTTATATCAGAAGTGGAAAAAGAAAGGAAGAGAATAAAAAAGCCTGGACTGATGAAAAATAATAGAACTAAAAAACCGAGTTAAAGATACCTTGTTCCTTCATCTGGAAACTTCCCAAGCTTTCTCGATTAACTTTGATCTGAGATACTGAAGCAGTGGGGACTCTTTTAAATCACTTTTTGTCCTTCTCCCCCATGTTGCGTCCTTCTTAGATTTCAGTTCTGCATTATTTCCTTTTTCATCATGTATCTTTGATTTCTGTATATGGTTTCTTTACATATAGAAATATGATTATATATGATTTCTAGACATGATATTTCTATTTTTCACACATGATATTTCTATACATATGATTTCTATATACATAGCCACATATCTTTTTCTACATGATTTTCTATTTCTATATATTAATGTACATATTACATAGGGAAATTAAATGTATGTGTGTATATAGATATACTTCCCCTATATATTTACATAGGTTATGTGTACAAATATTTCAGCTGTAAATTGCAGTCATTTCCCCAGCTATTTTACTTCAATCTTGCACTCTCGTCATTTTTTGGGTTCTTCCTGGACCGTGCTTTCCAGTAAGTTCCATTCAAAGTGATACTTATCCAGATTGTCGTAGCTTTTTCTCAGCCAAATAAATATTATGGTGTTTTTGCAGATATCTGATTCATAATGGTTGTGGATACAGGCAGATTAAAATATTTGTCATATGCATTTGCATGATTGTGATTTATATGTTTCTCTTTATTCTTTGTAACTCCTTGTAGTGGTTTGGGCCGTATTGGCCCAAACAGGCTGAGTGACAGATGTTCCCTCTCTTCAGCAGAACAGGAGAAAGAGAGAGACTAGTTTACTAGCAAGTAAACTACTTTAATGAAATATAAAGAATAAAATAATAAAAGGAACATAATGAAATATATGCAAAACCGTATCAAGCTCACAGGATGACAATCCTGCCACCAGCAGGCACTGAGGGAGTCCCAGACTGGACTCGGTGATGGACGGGAACTGAATTCCAGATCTGGATTCAGGATTGGGATCAAAGGCAGACGAAGAGACAGAGTCCTCCTCGGACGCCGGCCATTGAAGAAAGAGAGAGAGCTGACCCTTTGGTCCTTCAGCTTTTATATGGAGCATGATGCAGATGGGATGGAATACCCCATTGGTCAGTTTTGGGTCACCTGTCCTGTCCACTCCCCCCCACAGGTGTGACCCTCCTATGTTACTCTTCTTCCAACCCTCCATAACAAAATAACCCAACAAAGGCTTGGGTTGTTAAAGCAATAAGTATAAGCCAGAGCCTTTCAGCACACCATGCCTTGGCATCAACTGTGCACATCAGTCTTATCACTCTGAGAGAGAACAGTTGTTCTGCATAACATGCTGTTAATTTCAGAGGCCTAGTTAGAAAGTAGAATTACTGAACAAAATCGGTCCTGTTTTACCTCAAACGAGGACACTGCTTGCTCGAGATACGGGAAATATGTTTAAACCAAAAAACTGCTAAGTAATCTCTTAGTCTAATTCCGGACAGGAGAGCGCCTAACTGCCATAGGTCTTTTAAAAATGTCCTTCTATTTTTATAAACATTAAATTATTAATTAAATTATACCACAAATTTAGTAATCCCTAAGACTTCTTAGAAAACAATGAGTTTTTAAGGCTAGAATACAGTGCGACCTGAGAAGTGACAGATGAATAATTTATTTATGGGGTAGTTGTAGGCCAGTGGACTTGCTGCTGAAGGGCAGCATGAAGAAAAGCAGGCGCTAATGGCTTTTGCCACCTGCTTTGGAGAGCACACACTGGGGTTACCAATCAGCTCTCCACATGGACTAGTCCGAATAAAGTCAGTTAGTCATACTGAATTTCATCTGGTGATTTTTAGAAGACTTGCTGTGAGGTTCTGTTTTTGAGAGACAGAAAAAAAAATGGACTTCGGACATAAGCTGGAAGCAAACTGGCTTTTCTATCTGTTTCTCCCATTGAACTTTCAGTGAAACCTTTAGCTAACTAGTTTTTTCAGAAGTCTTAGCTCCTATGAGAGAAAGAGGATTGTGATTATTTTAGCTATAGAAACAATTAAAGTTGTAATGTATAAAATTTGCTTGTGCTTTTGCTATGTTATCCTTCAATAACAAAATCTACAAAATCCCCACCTAGAGAAATAATATTAAACTCAAATTGTTAGTAATCATGGCAATACTTAATCTGTTAAAAAGCCTTCAAATGTTACACTTTTGAACATGATAAACATTTAAAAAAATTGAAAGATTAATCCTTACTATAGCATAGTTATTCTATTCACTTTGAAATAGACACTTCCAAACAAAACTTTTCCTCACAAGCCTGAACTGAAATCAAAAGGATTTAGTCAAAGGGTTACCCATGCTGAGAAGTGGTTTTGTCCTTCAATTTGGAATGTTTTTATGGCAATTTTGCCTCAATCGGTCTTTTTGATCTTTATTCTTTTAATTGCAAAACCGCATACTCAACATATTGAGTTATTTGAAAAATTTATGCTATTGCTCACATTGGATTTTGAGTCAGTTATTTTAGTCTGTGCATTAACTACTAACAAAAGGACCCTGACAAAATTTTTGTAGTTCATATATACCACAATGCATGCGGACTACATAAATATATTTTGGGATACAGTCTTGCAGCTCTGAGTTAGAAGCACTAGGTAGTGTATTTACTGCAGGCAACATGATTCCTCTGATTTTGAGGGGAAACTCATGGGTAAAGAAGAGCACTCCAGTCATCTATTTCTTGCCAGGAAAGCCTTAGCTCTGACTGAATTTTTATTTTTATTACTCCTGAAAGGCTGGACCGTGAAAATAAACAATGAAAAGAGCAATGATTTTTAATCGTTTCTCTTTGGTCCAGAAACTGAGTTGGAATCAGAGGGACAGTGTTTACCCATCTTCTATTTCTTGATATTCTTATTTCTGCTTTATTCCTTATGTTATTCTATAACAAAATGGTATATTTTAGTAGTAATTTCGTAATAGGACTAACATCTGACATCAGGATTTTTACTATTTTTATTCTTTATCCTTTATCACGGAGGGAAAGTACAATGAAGTGTCTTGTTTTGACAGAGCTTTTTTATTTGCTGGTTTCCTTTAGCAGATGTGATTTATGTATCTGTGGTCTGTATTGCGTAGGAGGTGGCAATTCAAGAGAATGAGCCTTGCACTTGGAATATGGTTTGTACTGTCTCATCTGTAATACGGGAATTCATTTTGTTGCCTTGGCCCTACTCTTGGGAAACTCTGTCTTTTCTGCTTGAAAGAACTGCTGTGTCTGAGGAGTGGGGATGTTACTCATAGCTCATAAGATTTTTAGCATATTTATTTTTCTCATTCTGCTCAGGATTACAATAAAGTAAGCCTTCACTGATACTTTCTGGTTTGTACATAACCAACTTTCTGAAATGAAGAACAAAAAATGTCAATTAAAACTTTTTTTTTTCAGTAAAACATCCTATCTTGAGAAATCACTATGCTGAACTATGAGGTGTGGAATATTTGGGAGCAAATTCAACCATATTAATGTTTAGGCTGTAAATTTACTTGGAGTAAAACATATATTCACATTCCAAAGGTCAAATGGGGCAGAGTGCTGTTATCCAGGTTATAGCAGAGATATGTATTTATTGCTGCTTGTGAAGTCCTTAGGGATTAGTTAACGAGATGTAACAGAAGGCTGCAGCTACCTGGGTGCAGCAGTTTGTGAATTGACCTCTCCTTTGACTGCTCTTTTCAGCTCTCCTGGTTTAGGCTCCTCTTTGGATGGCCCAAACGACTAGGCTGATACAAGTGAGCTGAAATGTGGTCTGGTGGTCCAAGTTTCATCTCTAACATGTTCTGATTTTACGGTGTGACACAGTGTTTCAGGGAAGGTGCTTCTGGAGAGCAGAAGTTCTGAACTTTGCATGAAAAGTTCCTACACAATTTGGAACCATTAGTACCAAAAAACCCCCCCAAAAGCAAAGGTCCTGCAAATATAGGTGGTCTTGAGTAATTATTAATTTTACTGATGTCCTGGTAGATGTGTATTTACTAGTAATCTGTTTGTATTTGTGACTGAACTAATTGTGAAATCACATGTGTTTTGCAGCATGTCCTGGTAGGATCTTTTTTAGATCTTTAGGTCCTTGTCATATAATAGAAAACGTATTTGTGTGGTTTAATTGCATTTCAAACAGGTAGGGGGTTATATTTGGGATTACATTTATTTCTTTTATGGGAATTTTGAGGTTTTATAATTAAGAGAACATGGGAAAACATAATTTTCACAGCAAATTTATAAATTAATGTACTTTATAAAAGCCAGAAGGTTCTTTCCACCCAACACTTTTCCATTTTGTTGTTTCTGGACAATCTCATCTTTTGGGGATTATTTTCTCCCATTGACTCTATCAATAAAAAGCAATATTTAGTTTAAAGGAGATCGGAAGTGCTATTTAATGAACTATGTTGTACATTTAAGCAGGGTTAAGTAGCCAGACTGCTTCTGTTACATTTATGGATTTCAAAATGTGAATTAAAAGTACATTTTCTGCAATTGTGACCTTGAGCAGCAGTAAAAGTAAATTTAATGTAAACAGAAATCTTTCTCGGATGCATTATGCAGAAATGGCTAAGGGATGTGACTGCAAAAGGGAACATTCCCGAAGGTAATTGTTTAGAGATGTGTCGAGAATAAAATGTTTGCTACATTATTCACTTTGAACAGCAGAAACAAGGACTGTAAGACTGGATAGGCCTTTTAGGTCACAGAATCCTGTCCCTTTTTCTGCTGCATGGGAATGTATTATAAACTAGTTAGCTGTATTCATGAGACCCCTGATTCTGAGTCATAGCACACCTCCCTTTCTTTACAGGTAAGCAGCTTAGTGGCATTTCAAAGGTGGAATGCTCTAACAAAAACACCCTGGAAGCAGATGAGTATACTTGGAGTACAGTACAACAGCTCATCCTTCCCCCAAGCACATGAGAAATTGCATGCTTCTTTAGAGAATTAAATATGCTTTAATGCATGGGAAACAGCATGAAGGGGGCTGGATCCCACCAGATGAAATAGCAGTATATGGAAAATTTAAGCATGAAGCACGAACCACACGAGAATACTGTAGAAAGCATTTATTTCCTCTGGTAACTGGAAAGTCAGTTTCTAAACTTGAAGCTGAACTTCTCTAATATATGCTGGTGACAGAAGGCTGGCCTCTGTGTAAAGGTGTGCTGAATTAAAATGTTATGGATATTGTTACCCTGAAAACATCTTGCAAACAGAGGTCATAGCTGCTGGGAAGGTTATGGAATCAACTTTCTTGTCAGTACTTGAGACCTGTGCCAGAAGAGTGTGATGAAAAAACGTATACAATCTCACTGACATTCCACAGTTTTATTGTGTTTATGTTAATATCTACCTTCACTGAACAATTCTCCAGAATCTGGCATTCACCAAACATTTCCATAGGATCCCCATTATACATATTAGCTAGCCTGCATCTGGAATAGAATCACTTAGGTTGGAAGAGACCTTTAAGATCATTGAGTCCAACGGTTAACTTAACACTGCCAAGTCCACCACTAAAGCCTGTCCCTCGGCACCACATCTAAATGTCTTTAAAATACCTCCAGGGATGGTGACTTGACCACTTCCCTGGGCAGCCTGTTCCAACGCTTGACAACCCTTTCAGTGCAGAAGTTTTTCCTAACATCCAATCTAAAACTCCCCTGGTGCAACTCCCTGAATGCCATTTCCCTGAAGCCATTTCCTCTGGTCCTATTCCCTGTTACTTGGGAAAAGAGACTGAGCCCCCATAGAAGGGATTTAATTTTATTTTTTTTTTAAAGGTGTCTCTGGAGCTGCTTCGCACCCTACTTTATGAAGAAAAGAGTTCCAAACATCAAAGCCTTCCATGAAATGAACTTTTCTCTCAAGCTCTATTTTATAAACATTGTTTCACATATGAATAATTGCTGTCAATAGTTACTATAATAACCTAAGAGTACCTGCTAAGGATGCTGCCATAGCACAGTCTCATGGGAAGACACAATTGTAGCTTTGCCGTGACAAAGAAGAATACATGTTAGGACTCAAGCAGTGGAATTCTTTTATATTACTATTTTATAATTGAAGAATGGAAAGAACTACACCTGTTTAAGTGTGAATTATCATTGTACTCTATGAATTCTTTTTGTCAAGGATGAAAATCTTCACAGAAAACCAGATCCTCAAAGTCTGTTGTCCTGGAGATTTGTTATGCTTCTAAATGGGAAGGTAAAAAATAATGTGAAAACCAGAAAAAGTTAAGACTACTTACACATGGACATAGTTGCACTAAGAATCAAATTGCACCCTATGCTTCCAGGGTTATTTGGGTTCGGGGTTATTGTCTTCAGTTTAGCTTTTCCTGGTAGAGCAATTATATTTTAGGCTTGGTGTTTGTACTTGCTTTTAAAGGATTAAATTCAAGCTGCAGTTGAAGGTATGAAAGTCACCTGGCCTTTTTTTGCTCATTTAATTAATTAGAATTGAACCCTGAGGGTAAAACTTATTATTGAAATGTAAATGTAAAATTATGCTACCCTGGAAAAACAAATGTGCTGTGCCAAGAAATCCATTAGCTGAGTCTCTTATTTTCTCCTTAAACCCTCAGTATTCAAGGGACATTAGGAGGGAAGTGGAGCTGGACAGAGGACTCTGAATTATGGTACTGTCGGAACTGTAGTTTCCAGCTCTTGTTCTGTAACCTCACCCTATTTTCACATAACTTCGATGACATTTCCTTCAGTGTTTTTAGGGGGTATTAAAAATGAGATGAAGAAATAAACAAAGAAGCAAACCTGTGAGTGTTTGGACAAACAACAAAGTATCCTGTTTGTTATTTTGATCTATGCCATTCTTCTTTCAAGACAATCTGACACATCAAGCACTCCAAGGTTCAGTACATCAGAATGTATAGCAGCGTTAATGTAGAATAAATCTGAGAACACAGCCCTGATAAAAAGAGATACAATTTGCACAGGCTAACCAGAATTTTAAATTTGAACTCCCAGCTTTCTTAATGTGTTGGATTTTAAAGGCTGTTTCTTTTTCCTCTGCTGCTTCTGAAGAATTTTTCCTGACAAAAAGAATAAGGTAGGAAGCTGGTATTTCCAGTATCCAGGATACTGGAGCACCCTTGATAATCCATTTTAAAATATTGTTCTAGATCCATATAGCTTTTAATTTTTTCCTTCACAGTTTGTGATACTTCACCTACAGTCATTGCAAAACCATTTTTGTTTTGTATATTATAAGTTTTTCTTTTCCAGGTTAATTTAAATTAAATGGAATTTATCGTCCTGTCAACCATGTTGAATTAAGTTTTTTGGAATAGTTAACAATATCAGGTGTTGTTTTTCCTACCTAATCACCTATTAATGTGCATCGGTCTCATATATTTATATCTTAAAAAACATGGAACCATACTAGTTCAGTCCATCTCTGGTACAAAATGCTATTATTTCTTTACTGTCTGATACTGTCACAATTTTTTTCCCCTCACTGGTTTGTGATCCATCTTAAATCTTACTTCTCATGGTGTGGTTATTAATACTTCCCTTAAAATCTTTTTTCCAAGAACGCTGTCAAAAGAATTTTGAAGGTCCCAATGAATTATATTCACTTGTTTCTGTTCATACATCTTGTTTTACCCTTCTGCAAAAATAAGAATATTTGCTTTTATAGAACTCATGCTTACACTTACTATTTTAACTATACCACCTGATATTTTTATGTTTGGCTATGCTATTCTTATTCACTTTCTTAGGAATGAAGTAATTTCCTTTTTTGATCTTTGGCGCTCTTTAAATTCCAGTTTCACCATTTTCCAAACACCTAGAGAAAAAACACTGCAGATTTGTCTGGAATTAGGGATGTCATATTGCACTGATTCTGCTTAACTCGTTTGTTGATTTACCGCTATTAAATTTTAACTCTGGAATCATACATTTCTTCCAACAAAATCTTTTAAATTTATATAACGTTTGCTGTTTATTTTAAATTTCATGTCTACCAAGTTTTGATCTGTTCTGATCTTTTATATGGGTTATTTCAGTAGCCAATTTCATGATATCAAATCTGTCTATGGATATGGCTTTGCCGTGCTTAGCTGCCTACTGAGGTTAACCCACAAGATGGAAATTAGAATTTTTGCTGCTGAAAGTCTTCTACTACTCTTACAAGGGAAACCTTTGCTATAGAGCATGCTTCCTTTACAGTTCCAGCAACAGTCTTAGTCCTGGACAGGAGGTGCTGGCTTTTCTTGGGGATTAGCAACTTTGTGTTTTGACCTAGGCTATTTTTGCCCTGCATTCTGCTAGTTAGAAAAAAGTGTGACTGTGTAAAAGATTTAAGCAGGACCTAATGTATCTTTACTAGTTGTTGACACTTGGCACCTTTAAATGTTTGTCTTGAAAGGTGTTAACCACATTTTTCTTACTTAGGGTCTGGTTCGATGTTGGTAGGGTTCACCAATAGAATCCATTGAGCTGTCCTTGATCATTTCATGCCTCCTACTAATTCACGTGAAAACTCTGAAAATGTTCTGTGATTTTTTTTTTTTTTTGGCTTGCAATCTGTGTTCTCAAAGGTACTAAAACTGAAATAGCTGATACAGGGATTTTATCCAAGTCATGATAGCCGAAAACTTATGAGTGCCTTCTGTTTACATATGTGCGAAACCACATCAGTTATATGCAGCAGATATGCTTCAAAAGGATCCTAAATGCATTATAGCTTTTACATGACAGAAAGCTTGATGCAGAACCCATTTGAATCAAGAGAATTATCTAGTGATTTCGGTAAACTGCAGTAAACTTCATTAGCAAAAAACGTATTCCACAATATTTGAGAGAATTAAAGTTAATATTTTAAACTGTAAATACTTCAATTAAAAGAGATTACCAAGACAACTGGGAAAGTGTTTCAAAGAAAGAAGAAAAGAAAGGAGGAAATTCCAAAATTATGCATAAATGCATGGGTTGGCTGAGATACAGAAGTACAGCTTCATGTGACAGAAGCTGCGGAGGAAGACATGTTTACACCAACAGTGACCAGATTGTGTGCACATATTGCTTTAGAAAAACAGAAACTGAGGACTCCCTGAAAGACCCTTCTTAAGAGGAACAAGCCTTTGTTTGCAGCACAGCAGTTCTTGAGCTACCAGACCTTTAATTTAAGACACAGTTACTGTGAGCAGTGTTAATTTTACAAAATCTTGTCAGGTATTTGCCTTAAACTTTATTACTATTTCAGAATCAGTGCCTTCATGAGGCATTGTTTCTTAAGAAATAAAAAACCCCATACAATATATTTTCTAAAATAATTTCCTACTCGCCTAGATAAGATGAACCCACAGTTGTGTGCTTGCAATTGCTGAGATAATTTGTGAACATGGTCCCAGTTTATTTCTGTCGAGGTTTCAAAGTTAATTTTATTCTAATGTGCTTATAGCTGACATTTTCTAAGCCATGGGATCATGTTTTCTCCTTCATGTAGTTTAAGATTTTTTAATTTTTTAAATTTTATTTTAGTTCACAGTTCTTCCCCAACTCCACCTATGCACTCATGAGTAATCTGTGCATATTTTGAAGGAGCTGCCTCATATTGAGACTATGGACTGTGAGCAGAAGTGTAAAAACTGAATGACTGAGGCAATAGCAGCTGCACACAGATGAGAAGTCACAGCCTTTAAAAACATGAGAAACAAAGAGGCTGTGCAGGGACAAGTAAGTGTTGGAAAGCATGTCAGTTCCTTTCTGATGTGCCAAGTACTAAAAGTGCATTATTGGTGCAAAGCTGATTTTTATGCATAGCTTCGAGCTATCACAAAGTTTCAGAATCAGGGCAGTTTGACTTGCACCTCATTAATTTAGTCAGAGATCAATGGCTTCAGTCTTTTCCCTATTCATTTATGACAGTTTAGAGATAGAGGTTTATACTTTGCCATAATCTCTAGTCGTATTTTAAGTGAAAGTTTCTACTAATAGCAGAGGTTTTTATTTCTGTCAGCAGTTCGAAGAATCAGAAAAGTCTGAGCTCTTGCACTGAAATATTCTAGTTTCTTTTTTGAAAGGAAAAGTGTTAAACAGAAAGAAATAGTCATAGGTATTTTTTTATTATTCTGTCTGTACCAATTAAGATGTGCAAAGAATAGAACAATTAAACATCTTTCAAAGGATGATGGCTCAGTAACAGAAATGCAACACCAGGATGTATGACATATTTTGATTACCCTTGCCTAAACTAGGTTGTTGGCCAAATTGGCTTTTTTGCCTTGTTTCCCAGTTCTTCATCTATATTAGAGAGCTCCCAAGATGACTTCATTGCATGTAAGCACTGGGAGGTACTCACAGGTTATATAATCAATGATACTATACTGTAAATGCCAGATATATTTATATATATGTAGACTCCATAGAAATTCTAAGAAACACCCAGGCACGTATATTATGCATGTATAGACAGTAATACAGGCTTTTCGAACAGCAGAAGGTACTTATTCGCCTTCTTGAAGAGGAGCTTGCTAAGCACGAGAAATACTTCAAAGTAATGTTTTTGTGTTGGCATCTTCACTATTAAAACAGTATGGAAAGATGATAAAGTATACTGGTTCTGAGCAAATGCTCCTCTGATGTAGTTTAGAAGGGATCAGTTCACTAAATGGAAAGAGAAATCCAGGTTATTACCGAAAAAAATTCTAAAGGGAAAAAAAAAATCCTTTAGGACAACTGCAGGGGAAAAAATGGGATAGCAAAGTTACAGGTCATTATCAATAATAACCGTAAGGAGCACAAACTTTCAGAACGACTGCATTTTGGGTGTTAAAAAGTTTTAAGCCTGTTTTAAGTGCATATTTGTTCATTACCAGATTCTGCCTAACGGCATCCCATTGAAGGACCACTTATCAGAAAAAGCAGAACTCTCTAATTGCTGCAGTTGTACATCATTACTAATGGTTTATGATGAATGGCTGGGAATTTTCCTGCATGAAGTATGTTGATCTTCCTGATAATTATATCTACCTAACTAACTTGTGGGAACATTTCTTGGAGCTGTTTTAGAGGAGACAAAGACTGTTATCTTGGGGCAGCAATGGTGGTTACTGTCATATTTATCTTGAGTGGAGGGATGTAAACCAGGTTACTGAACATGTATAAGCAAGATTTAGTGTCAGCCTTGTGTCATAATTGTCTGCATGGAGCCTCATGTATCTGCTATCTAACTGAAGATATTTTATGGGATAAATCTTCTTTAGGTACTGAAAGAGCACCTGTTTCTGTCGGCCTCAGAAGTGGTTCCTCTAGATGGGCTAAAACTGTGCTCGAATACAGTTTAATCATTGTAGGTATCATTAGCAATTGAAATTATGTTGCTGTAAAGTCATTGAAGATATTCAGTATTTTAAAAATTTTAGATGTACTTTATAAAATAAAATGTTGTTATTTTGAGATCAAATACATAGGGTAGGTATGAGTTTCTTCTGCAATAGCAAGCACTCAGAATAGATGTTCCATTTATAGACCTTTTTTAGGTTTTGGTTAGGTTCTTTTGGGGTTTCTTTTTGTGGCTGCCTTTTTGTGGGATCTAATGAAGTCTCAAGCTGGATTTCTGAAGAAGTCTTCTATCTCACTTATCTGAAATCCTGAGTTCAAAGACAACTGTGTCCTTTTTTTTGGCTCTGAAGTTCCCTTTCTACACTCTCTGAGGAGCTTAGAGTACACTGGTGCACTAGTGTGTCCGTGTACTACAGTAAAGCCTCACAAACAAAAGACTTCTTGTGGGCCCTGGCTCTACCAGAAGGACTTGTTGCTGACATGTACAGCATTGCACTGTACCTGAGCAGTATCTTATGTGTGGAAACATGATATAAGAATGAAAGGCAGTAATAGAATAAAAAAAGATGATGGAATTTAATTAGGAATACGAACTGCATACTGAATAGCAAATTTAATTAAATTTAGATGAAAAAATGTACATACTAGTAATTGAAAAGCTTCTAAACTTGACTAAAATTAAAAGTTCCCAGAAGTTCGTGATGGAGAAGTAAAAAAAAAATCTTAGAAATAATGTTCTTTGATTATTTATCCTCATGGTCTAACAGAAACTGTTAGACTGATACGGAAGAACCTAGAATGCATGCTTGTCAGAAAAACAGGACAGATTTTTTTTAAGGACTCTTGGGGAAATACGTATATAGATTTTAATGTGGTTGCATTTTCCAGATGTTTTATTGAAAAACATTCAGATGTAAAATAAATCAGTAGACTATGTAATGAAATCAAGATCTATAAAATAAAGAAAAAGAAAACCAGTCTCTCCAACAGCATAGTTTTGAATGATTTTTTTCTTTTAAAATTACAAATCCACCAAATTTAAATATTTATGGCCTTAGTATCTAAAAAATAATCCCCAAGCCATGCCTGTCAGGTTGCTGAACTTTATGATAAAGACAGATACTCTTTGGCTTTATGACCCTCTTGATTATTTGTCCTGGCTGGGTGATAAAAGAACAAATTAAGGCATGCATGAAAGTCAGCTATAATTACAGTACAAATCTGAGAATTAGAGACTGGTGGCTGTAGTTTGCAATGGTTTAATAAAGGTTAATGAAACTTTAGAAGCTTCATTTTAGGTATGGCGAAAATCCAACCTGAAAAGAGTCAGCATTTATTGACCCTTTCTATTAATCTTTTTTTAGAACAATCACATTTCTCTATTTCTGGATTGTACAGGCAAATGTACATTCTTTTACTTTTTTCCACCAGATTTTTTCCTGTTGCTTTTAGAGAATTACACTGTGCAGTACCACCAAGTACACAGAATTGAAGAAGCAGTAGAAAAAATTCTTACCTGAGAACAACGTGCATACACAAACACACAACTATCTATTTTTTTATATATATGTGTGTGTATTTATTTATGTACATATCTGGCTGCCATGGGGTTCCATTTGCTGCAGTTAGTATTGACCCTTCAACTCTGTGCCCTTCCAGGCAGGCTTTCTAAAGACCGCTGATTGCCGATAACTGTTACCTTAGTGTCCTTTCTGCTCCTGCCATTGGTGATCCACACCAACAAAACTTCTTGAAATTGCACAGAGAACGGAATTCCTTGAAAACTAAGTATTATATTTCTAAGAGCTCTGGCTAGAAAAAAGAACCTTTGTAATCTCCAATTTTATAATAGCATTCTGATCAGAGAGATCTGATAGGTAAACAAGCCAAAAGAAGGGCTTAGAAATCCTTCTCCCATCCGCTTCTCTGCCCCTCTCCCTTTCTCAGTTGTAGCTATCACAATTTATTAGTGTCATAACAACCTAGGTTCAGTTATGCTTACCTGGTATTGCTGTCTCTGGGGCCACCTACAAAGTTGGTTCAGATATCCAAATTATGTAATTTCACTACCTTTATTTTATAAGTAAGATATCCTTTCTGTTCTGGTATTAGACTTTTTTTGCCCTGTCTGTTATAGCTTGTAGTTTTCAAATTTGTTGTTCTTTCCATTTCTATTCTTCAGACATTCAGCATTCACCTTGCTAGGAAGGACCAAGCATGGAATATCTCTGGCTATTCCCAATACATCCAGGTTACAGGAAAAACAGGTCAGGAACATGCTAAGTTTCTGGGGTTGGGCTTGAGATTCATCCCTTTCCAAAGCTCATGGTTGCAAAGTTGCTTACAATATTATTTAAGGTTGTGCTTGAATGCAAGGTCCACGCTCTTCTTGATTGAAAATGTTAGATTCAGTCTTAGCTACTGTTCTTTCTTTCTACTGTTTGAACCAAAAGAGAAAAATGTTAGAAACAGTGAGATCCAGCTGGGTCCTTTTTCTCATTTATGCTGGTAATGCTACTGCAGGTCAAGCAATAGGCTGAACAGTTGTATTCTTTCAGAATATGCAATCCATTTGTAACTAGATAGACTGCTCTTCTGCAAAATTATAACATCTCCATAAATGTAATGATTCTAGTTGTAGATTAAGAAGAAAACCTGGATGGGGCAGCTGTCTCAGTTGTGCATAATTAGATTTTTATGCGTGCTATAACTATGAGCAACCACTCATTTTCAGGACAAAGGAACAGGATGCACTAAATGCTATGTGTCAGGCTCAAGGCTGCGGAGCTCTGCTCTAGTAGCAAGCCTGGCACTGCTTCTTTTAACTGGAGTTATTCGTACAACTGCACTGGTTACTTTTGCCTTTGCTTACACACTTTAATCCTATTCTTAAAGCAGATCCAGCCTGTATGCCTCAAGTTTTTGTGGTTGGTTTTATATTTTTTACTGCATTGGTATCTGTGTCTCTGCAATACATGCTAGCACATTTAAAAATATACAGCTTTGACTTTAAAAAGAGAAAACTACAATGATTTACCCACTATAGGGAATCCCATGTATTCCAAGCGTTGTACCGTAGAAAAATCATCTAGTATTTGACCTTTTCTTATTATCTGGTTTCAGAAATCATGTACAAAACTAATATTTGTACAGATTTAATATTTCAAAAATGCGTTCTTTGATCTGTTCATTACTTACTGTTCCAGGATTTTATACCTAGTCCTCCCTTAGACTTGAAATAAATTTTACTTAAAGAACTTAGAAGTGTGTTGGCACAAGTTCAATAGCATGACATTTAAAATACAAGAAAAGTAGTAGTTAGATGAGATCTCTGCATCACTACATCACACCGTTCCTTGAATAATTCAATTAAAAATTAAATACTCCACTGCAATAACCATTTACAGCCATTGAGCAGTGTAATCTAACAAAAAGATCACTGCTTGATAACATTGTGTACAGAAACTGTAAACTTTATTAGTCAGGAATGTTAATATTTTATATTCTTTTGTTATACTTTTGTTTCTTTTGTTTTCGTGGGAGTTTCAACTCAAAGGTTGTCTTCTCCCCTCCCCCACCATTGTTTTTTTTTTAAATAACCGCTACTGATACCAAATTAACAGTTATTTGGTGGTAGCCATATTAGGAAAATAAGCGTGAAAAAAAGAACCATAGCACCGAGCTGGCTATTTCACAGCATTATTGGCCTGAAGAGGTCAGACACATGAATATCTAGGACCAAATTTTAAAATTTATTTAACATTGTGGTACTGTAGTACCACATGTACTGTAAAACTACTGCCTATGACATGTCATGCATAAAGGCAATGGCTTGAATTAAGTGGCATTTATTCATCCCACCACATCCAGGCAACTGAGCTAAGAACATGACTCTTGGGATTTCTCAGCTCAATTTTCTGTGTTAGGAGAGTCATAAAAATATCTGAAAATAATTCTGCCAGATTGTCTTTGCAATTTCCTTTGAGTTTAGATTTTCTTTTTTTTCTTTCTTTTTGTTCTTTTTTCTTCGTTTTTTTCTTTAGGAAATTAATTTTTCTATTTTGACAGTTTAAAAGGAATTTAATAGTAGCCTATTTTGGGACAATCTTAGGAAGAAGGCAAAGAAAAGCTGATAACCTTTCTTGCTGGAACATCTTTTTAACCTTGTACAAGTAGTGAAGCTTTATTTCCAAGATTAACTCCATTTTTCATATGAATAGTTCTCTGTGGTTCTTTCTTTAGCTGTCCAGTCATTTGCTAGAGAGCCCAAGATGTACATGTTGGAACTCCAGATCTGAAACTTTGTATAGCTCTTTGTTATGAGAATCCTATCTTTATTTTCTTTAAACTTCATTGGTAAAAGCTTTGATTCTGGCTTACAAAATCTCAGAGGTTTATGTACCAATGTTAGAAGCATAAAAATGCAAGCTCTCTCTCCCATGAAAGAAAGAACTTTTTAATTTTTTTTAGAAATCTAAGCATCCTTGTCATCAGATAATAAATAGGAAATTCTTTTCCTGCTTCACTTATGAAGTTATGTCCCTTATCATAACAATGTTAATTTTTATTGTAGAATTGAAAATCAGAAGTGATGAGCATTTGATAATAATCAATTATACTTTGATCTTAACATTAGGTGATTTTGTTGGTTTCAAATTTTCTCATACATTGAAGAAATAAATATGAGCACTCTGAATCAAGCATACAGTGTAATTTTTATCAAGGTCATAAGAAATGGGGGAAGACGTTAATCTCAGAGGAAGTTTTTCTGACCCCAATGGGTAGTGAAAAGTACATTTCTCTGATATAAATTTAAATGTCTTGTGGATTCAGCTGGTTATTTTTCCAATATAGATGTTTTCAGAAGACTAAAAAGATATGGGTGTGTCCAATACGTTGATTTTCTGGGTATTCCAGGGTATATAGAGACGATAAATATCCTCCTGCCATGTTATACTTACTTAAAACAGCTGGCATCCAGACAGCCTCATTAGAAAAAGCTTATTCACTTTAACTGGTAGACAGTATTTTGTAATGACTAATTCTTTTCCAGGTGAATGTGCTAAATGCAAAACCAACCATTCACATCTGTGATTATTTATCACTATTGAGTAGAATATTTTTTTTTGCTTAAAGGGTCATAACTTTCTTTTTAGACTGACATGAAGGACAAATTTGATTAAACTAACCATTTATGACTTACTGTACTTTCATCAGCCCAGAAGGTCTCCTGAAAATCAGGTATGTCTACTATCTGCTTTGTGTTTTCTTTAACTGTAATTTATCACCCATATGAGAGTATGGTGTAAAAATATGGATTCTTATAATTTTTATTATCAAACCAATGTCATTATTCAGCTGTTAATAGGTGGGAAGTAATATATGGTCAGTTATATATTGATACTAAAGTCGATTAACCATAAGAAAAAATACGTCCTCGTAATAATACCACACCAATATATCTTATGCTGTTGTTATAAATACCCTAACAGAAATTAGCAAAGCAAATATTCGATTTCTATGTGTTCAGGGTGTTAGGTTACCATAATAGCTCTGAATACATAAACAGCATAAGTAGCAAAAAGATTTACAAAATTTCTGTTTTCTAGAAAAGTTATAATCCTGATCAAGAAATATAGTAAATACTAGTGTGCAGAAAAAGGCACCACAACAGCAATTGTATACGATTATTTATTTTTCATATTCAGTGAATAAGAAAAAGCTTTGAGGCTAAACCATGTGCAATATCTATATAAACTGTTCTGTAGCCAGACCAATGAGTGTTCTGCATTTGTATGTGTTCTAAATGAAGGAGAAGCAATTTGGACTTTTATTTTAAGTCTGTGCCATGACCAAAGTTTATCTGTTACATTGACACCAAAAGATTTCATTTGGTTGAAATACTAGAACCTGCACTATACCTGTAAAAATAGTCATATACTTGCAAAATAGTCATTTTTGAAAGCTGATCTCTAAGGAATATCCTGATGTTTGGTTTACACCACAAGTGCAACAGCTGAGAATTGACTTAGGCTTCTAAAAAGAAAATAGTTGAATAATAATAGTAATGTGTAACTACTTTTACTTAAAATATCTAGCAGTTACAATTTGATTTTTAATTTCTTGATGTAAAATAACACCATGTATTTCTAAGTCTATAGTTTAAAAAAAACCCCAAAAACGCAACAACACCTTTGAAACGAACGATTCTTAATACTTTAACATGAAAGACTTGGGACTAGAATCAAAGAACGTAAGTCACTTCAAAAACTTCATAAGAACTTATGAACAGGTAATTTAAATTTACATAAATATAAGTTATGTATATGTGTGCATATATATTTTTATAATGAAAAATTATAACTTATGAAGTTCTGCTACTGATAAGAAAGATTCTGTGGCTGGTAATTATTTAGGCTTTTATAGTTCTTCTGAGTAAATATATCAATATTTCAAACTACTTATAAAGCAATAAATCTCAATATCAAATAAGTTCTAGTACATTTGTTCTCATATAGGTCTCCAAAATAAATTAAAATTTCACAGGTCATTGAATCTTTTTATGAATATAATTAATTCCTAACATTATATTGTATCAAGAAAGCCTTTTTGAATGGATGTCTGTGGGAAAGCTGATTTCACCCTACGTTTCTCGCAGCTTACTCACTCTTTTGGGTAAGTTGTTAGCAGTGGAGGAGCTGACCCAGGCAAGCAGTCACCTTAGTGGCTGGGACTAGTAAATCTATTTGCTTTCCAGGCACTCAGCATCCTGTCTTGAGCTCTGAAACACCGCGGCAGCTTTTGCTGATCTTTAGGATGCTGGTGCAGTGCCCGGGGAAGCTGAAGTTCAAGAGAGTACACGCTGGAACTGTATCGAGGAAGGTAGTAGTGATTAGCGAATTTCCACGAAACTTAGTGTCATGTAAGCACGTGGTTACGCAGATTTATCTTTTTTTTTCCCCCCCTCAGTAGAGCTTCCCTAGCACATTCATTTGGCTAAGGAGCTGCTTTGGGGCATGCCTGAAAGGATCAGGAAGTCGTGAGCGCACTGGGAGGGTTGGTGTCAAACTGGCACTGCTGCTCTGCAATGGCCTCAGTCTCACTTTCTGTGCGAGAGGAAATCAGAGGACATACTGTTATCGCGCAAATTACTTAGCTTAAAAATCTAGCTAATTGAAAATCTTTCCCACCAACATTTCTTCCTTATACCTGGTCACTTACACAGGCTGACAACGCTACGCTGCTTGGTGTGGGGCTGTCACTGCAGGCGTCCTGCCTACAGAGGAAGTCAAGTTGCAAAACATGTGGTTTGCTGCAAAGCAGAGGCAGAGAAAGATATTCAAATACAAAAGTGGCACTACAGGGTGGGAAGATGAAATACTAAAATGCACAGGCTGGGGTTATTTTGTGACAGCTGAGAACCAGTATCCACGCTGAAGGAGCCAAGGATGTTCCAGTTGCAGCAGCATCCTGGCCCCTTGTTAGACATGTGGTGTGTTCTCAGATGTCTGAGAGCTCAGGTATAGCTACATATCTCAACTAATCATGTATTATTTACAGTCAATGAATCTGTTAACACTTTGCTGTGATTAAAACCAAACTATCTGCATGGCTAAATTTTTCCTTATAGGTAGAAATATGGATAGAGATAGATATAAATACATCCCAGGGAGTACTGATAATATTATTTCTTGCTTGTTGGCACAGGAATGTTACTGAAAATTTTGTATTCACATATATCATGAATAGCCAACAGATACATGTAAGAAGTAAATGAAAGAAGTCAGTATATGCTTTTTCTTTCTCCTTCCCTGGCTTGGCTATTTTGAACCTGCAAGATAAACAAAATCCAGATTTTTACCTCTGAGTCATCAGAAGGAGCTCACACAAATAAAAAAGCCTTCCAAAAGTGATAGAAATATATTGACATTGGCAAAAATATTCAGTGATTTTTTTCAGCGATGCCAAATATTTAAGGCTTGTTCAAAGACAAGCCTGTCTTGTGTGTTAAAAATATGTGATAGTTTGACATGGTTTTCTATTGATTTCAGTGAAATAACCATTTCATATACCGCTGGGAAAAGAAAAGGCACTGTTAGGAGTTTAAGAAAAAAACCAGAACAGTAGATATCAACCGTTTGTTCTACATAATAAAAGATAGGAACAGCGTATGTGCATACACATAAATGTATTGCCCATGTGTATTCTGTTATGAATAATGCGTGATTATCTAGATTGAATTTACCCAAGTGTGTACATATATGTCCAAAAACATCTCCGTGTGAGGAAGAACTATTCACATGAAGAGAGATTTAGTGGGATCTGATTCTGGTCCTACCACTATTACCAGAAATGAAAAGTATCAAAGCTCTGGCTTTTGTTCCAGATTCTCCAAGAACTCCAGCTGGAGCCTGCTCTAGATTCCCAGATCCAGGTGGACAGGGGTGGCTGTGGTCTGTGTAAAACCGACACTTTCATGGAATTTATTCTTCTAATGAAAAAGAAAAGTTATACTTTTCAGCCACCCATGTAAACAACAATCCATAGAAATAAAGGATCATATTTTAAGGATTTCTAATGTTTTCCAAACCATTCCAATAGTAGCTGTCAACTTTAAAAGCAAAATAACTTAAGGGAAATATCTGCTAATGTGTATGAAGTATAGGAGGATGTTTTATTTCTACATTTAACAAAGTTTTAAGTGATTAAGAGACCACTTTTCCAGTTACAAATTTATGGGTAAATCATAGAGTCATAGAATAGTTTGGGTTGGAAGGGACCTTCCCGGAGCCTTCTCTTCTCCAGGCTGAGCAATCCCATCTCCCTCAGCCTGTCTTCAGTGGAGAGGTGCTCCCACAGGTCCTGTGCTGAGAGCTCCAGGGCTCAATGCAATACTCCAGGTGGGGTCTCATGATGCCAAGTAGAGGGGAAAAATCACCTCCCTTGACCTGCTGGCCACGCTTCTTTTGATGCAGCCCAGGATATAGTTAGCTTCCTGCGCTGCGAGTGTACGTTGCCAGCTCGCGTTGAGCTTCTCATCCACCAACACCCCCAAGTCTTTCTCCTCAGGGCTGCTTTCAATCCATTCTCTGCCCAGCCTGTATTTGTGCTTGGGATTGCCCTGATGTACATGCAGGACCTTGGACATGACCTTGGTAAACTTCATGAGGTTTGCACAGGCCCACCTCTCAAGCCTGTCCGGTTCCCTCTGCATGCCATCCCTTCCCTCCAGCATGATGGCTGCTCCACAGAGTTTGGTGTCATTAGCAGACTTGCTGAGCGTGCACTCAGTCCCTCTGCTCATGTCACTGACAAAGACTCTAAACAGCACTGGTCGCGATACTGACCCCTGAGGAACGCCACTTGTCTTTGGTTTCCAATTGGACATTGACATGTTGACCACAACTCTTTGCGTGTGACCATCACAAATCACATGGGAAACTGATACATAGTGATACATAGTAATGCAGGTCAGACAGTGCATGAATGACAGGAAAAAAACCCACCCATGATTTAGTCTGACATGCCCATAATTACAGCTGTTTCTATTGTAATTATAGCTTTCCCATGCTTTCTCCTGACCTTCTATTTAATTTTTCTATTCTTTTGCTAAAGTGTTATGGTGTTTGATTGCTTCTTGAAAGCTTTAGGTGCTAANAGGGAGGGAGGGATCCTGCATTTTAATAAGCAGATTCTGAAATAACTCTTCCAGCTGTTTGTAAAATGGAATAGTCACTTCATTTGTCAGGGAGCAGCAGGCATAGAGCGCTTTGCAAGGGAGGGCGAGCTGGGGGTGGGTGACAGCAAGGCAGGCAGGATATCTTGTTTGAATTCAATACATTTTTCCTATTATTCTTAGTAGTAATGAAGCAGAGAGTAATCTAGCTGCAGGTGTTTATGAAGAATATATGAGAGAGATATAAACCTTTTCTTGCGAAATTTTGTTTTCTGGTTTAGGAATTTTGTTTTCTCTTTTGGTAGTGGCAATTCGTGTTACTAACATAAACAAGTTCCAGCAAAACTTGTCACTGAAGAAATCACATGCACCTGAAAATAGACAGCGTTTCTGTTTGGGCATGTCACTTTTTACTTAAAAAACATATCCCATCAACCTTAAAGCATGATAGTTAGATGCATGATCTGTATAAGTGCTTTTTTTTTGTGGGAGGGGGAATCTAATTTTTACCAGCCTTCAGGAGAATTGAAGAACTTCATGACTGTAATGTGAAAAAAATCCTGCTTATTATCTATCCTTTTATTAGCTCATTATATTACAAAGAACATGATATTTTTGTTATTGCAACTTTAAACATATTTTCTTGAAGCAATAAGGCTCTTCTAATATTATCCTTTTTTTTCAGTGCATCAAAGGGGCTTGATGGACAAAGACTGATAGTTGAAAACAAATCCTTCAAATAGCTATATATGCAAGTGAAGCAATTAACATGAGATTAACATGCATGTAAATATTTGGTATAGCTCTAGTGGACCAAAAGAAGATGAGATGACTAAATATCCCATTGTTAAGATGAAAGTGTTCCCTTTCAATGCTTTTTTTTTTAATTATTATTTTTATTTTCTACTGTTATTTTTTTCCAAGGCTTTATTGTTTGCATGTTTTTAATGGAAGGAG